>VZRO01006551.1:207878-241733 GCA_013397915.1 Daphoenositta chrysoptera
GCTCCCGGCGGCAGCGGGCCCGGCCCGGCTCCCCGCCCCTCGCCCCAGACCACGGCAGAGCGCGCCGGGGCTGCGCAAGGAAGGGCTGCCCCGCCGGAGTCAGCCAGCGCTAGGTACTACACCGCTCGTTTGCTTTCCTCGGGGTGCTCCCGCACTATTTAGTTGAAAACATATTTCCTCAGCCTGCCTCCTTGGGCAAGAGCAGCAAAGAGCGCTCTTCTGAGTGTTTCTGATTCAAGCGCAGTGAAACTGGTGCCGGTTTTCAGCGGCACCCTGATATTTAAGTGATCATCGCTTCGTTAAACAAAGGAAAGAGCCTGAAAGAACGTGGTCCAAAAGCTTGATCCCTACGCTGGGCTGGGGAGAAGCAGCTTCAACTGTATATTTAAAATAGATCTCTACTTTCTGCAGCAGTTTGAGTAATGTCTAAAGAAAGTATGCATCCGTACCACTTCCCTAAGGAAACAGGAGAACCTCAGTGCATTGAAATTGCAAAAGCAGACTAGGAAAAAAAAACCCAAAACCAAACAAAACCAACTGGCGAACAGCTAGGAGCGTTTTTATTATTCTGCTTTGTTGCCACACATTTCTTTATTGTTTGGATTCTCCCCCGAGGTTAGCTTTTGAATAAATTTGAGTAGAAAAGTAAAGTGACCTAAGGTTAATATGAAACTATTTAATTTTTAATCCTTTGATGTATTAGATGTAAATCAAAATCCCACATAGCTGAAGTTGGCTGACAAAGACAATGTAAACTGAATGCTACAAGTTTCATATTATGTCTGAGAGCACTGTTTTTAATCATGCATTTATCATGGCCATAAAAAAACTCTCCTCATGTCAATCTTGGCAGCTAGGAAGCAGGTCATGCTGTAGCATGTGCTATGTTCCAATAGATTAGAGAAAAAAAAATCAACATTAATGATAGCTTCAATGGAGTTTATCTCTGATAATATTTTTAAAAGGATTTCCTCTTATAATCTTTTCCTCTTGAAGTTCAAAGTTAATTTTGATAAATTGTTGAGGGGTGAACAATTAAGGCAATAAAAGCAATTAAAATTTAGCTGGTTTACCCTTCCTGAGGCAACTGGAAAACACTGAGTAACAAAAGCAACTTGACTAGCCATAAATTAAACCAAAAAGGAAATTAATATCCTAAAACATCCATTTATAAAAAGAATAGTCCGTTCTCCTTAAAGCTGAATAGATACACTGTAAGATGTAAGTCATTCTCACAACCATCTTACACCTATTTTAACAGAGGCACATACTAATTTTCAAAAGATCTGAACACCATTCTCAATCGCCTCAATCAGCAGTTCACTGCCATTTGAACCTAAATTTCTCAGCACAAATATCTGCATCTCCAGCTGCTGGTACATATACAAGGTGTCTCAATAATGGCTTGAGCAACATAAGAGAACTCCTGCTTTTTCACCTGATTCGTTTTACACCTATTTCTTAGCTCCTTATTAAGTCTCTGCACATGTGACATACAATTTAGAAACCCTCCTACTAAAGCAAACTGGTTAAAATACACTCATCTATATAGAGCAGCTTAATTAAAATACTGAGTTTATGTAAGGCATAGGACACTAGACTAAACCTACAGAAGACAAATTTCTAGCAATTCACCTGTTCAGTTTTGGTTGCTGCTCCACTGCTGTAAGTGAACATTTGATTCCAGGTAAATGCACTAACCAGTAGCGTGGAAACTCACATTAGATTTGAGAGTGCCACATGTCACACTGCAACAGCATTCAAAAAACTCTCCCCTCCACCCCGCAACACTGCACTGTAACACTTAAGGACATTAACACAAAACCTGTATCTGTATAATCTAACGTGAGCTTTTTTACTTGTTCTCAGTACTGACAGTAAACTGTTTAATCAAATGTAAAAAGGGAGACTCGTGTGGAAGGCCAAATATTTCCATCAAACATACAGGAGAAAGAGACTAAATTCATTCCACTTTGCCCTTCCATGACAAAGCATTGAATGTGAGATTTTTAACACAACTCCAAACACTGATGGACATACTCTGCTGATATACAGACTCACAGCACTGTTTATTCCTGGTGAAATTCACCTATGCATGTGGTCAGAAGCAAACATGCAAAACATCCATTTAAATTTGTACTCTATAAGCCAACAAATATTAACAGCCATTTAAATTACACTGTTTGACCAAAACCACCAGATCAGTCAAAAGCTACAAGACTAGTGTAAGATGAAATACTGACAGTTCCATGATAAAAGAACAAAGTATTGTGCAGAATTTGCCATTAAAGGATAACTTCATTTTCCTAGATGCAAGTCATAACTGAACTTCTGTAAATGTTTCTTACATTACTATTTTGAAAAACCACATTCAACACAGTCAGGCACACTACAATATCCCACTGAGATGCTACTTTTCTTGAAATATACATTTAAACCACTGCATTAATATTAAATGCTTGACATCAGCTACCTTTACCGAAGTTTCACTAAATACTAGGCAGGTTCTGCAGCCCTTCTTCCAGAAATAGCTGGTGTGAAGATGCCTCCTACTGTCAAACCTGAAATACTACAGTCTGAAAAAAACCGGCATCTGATCCATGGAAGTCGCTACTTCCCAGATAGGTGTATTTCTTATTGAAATTTTCCTTTTCTACGTTCAAAGTCGATACTTGTAGAAATGTCTGTTTGCTAAATACTCTGGTCTCCTGTATCATAAACTCCAGAACTTAAGACTCAAGTGGTTGAAATTTTGTATGTGCAACCTTAATTAAAGGGTAATTATAGCTAGAGTAGTTTAAGTGTCCTTTTTAAACCCTGAGGCAAGTTCAACGTTCTTTTGGGAAGCCATTGAGAAAAACTAAAAAACCCATGATTTTACTAGTTCTCCCAGGTAATGAATTTGCAGCCAGCAGTTTGACAATCAAATTTAGTGTCAAAGGGATGCTAAGCCCTTCCTAACTGACAATCCTTCAGCATCATTATTTCTTCTATTACTGAGAAGTGGCTAAAACAGAAAAAAGGTTTAAGAGGGCAACTTAAATTAATCATGAGCTGGTCATTGCCAGACAGAAGGAAAATGAGGGAAAAAAAAAAAAGTGGAAATTTCATGAGAAATACGTGACAAATAGATGTGTTGCAATATGTGATAAAAGCAAGCAGACAGTAAGTGGCTACTCGTTAAACAATTTTTTTGACCATTACCATCTCCCAGTAATTTCACTGGAACCTGCTGCTGAAAGAACACTGGCGGATTGAAAACGTGACCCTGGGAGCAGACTTTTCCTTTCAGGAACTCCATCTCGCAGATACCTACATATGCCCCTCAGCAAGCCAAGCATAAATAAACAAAACATTACTGTAACCAACAACCACACTGCCCCAGGCCCTAGCATTCCTTAAAACCCATGGCAGTACCAAATAAAGAACCTGTGGGCAATTCACCAGCTATTGGCACAGTAGCTTCTCCAGCCTGGCTTTTTCAAAGTCCTTTGCATTTCCAAGGTAGTTGTTTTCCAAAAATATTCCAACTTAAGCAGACATATTGTAGAGAAAAACTAGGCTGTAAAGGGGCTTTTAATCTTCTCAGATTTGACCACTGCAGTAAAACATGCTTTGAGTTCAGAACAGTTTCTCCACCGCAGGGCAAATGTAAATCTGAGCAATTCTTGCCAACACTTGAGCACACAGAAGCAAAACTCCTAACAGCAAGTCCAGGACTTAAGCCCCTCCTGCAGCTGCAGAGTCACCGTGCGTTGTCAGTCAATTCACATGCTCTAGTCAGACACCTGTGAACACAAGAGCCCTTCTGCCATAGCCTCTTGTGCCTTGAGTGCCCATCCCTGCTATACACCAGGCAGAAGCAAATACGGAATAACTTATCTGTGCTTGGTGTACCCTGCCTTTCTGCTTTACTCACTGATTTTCTTACAAAACCTGAGACACAGGCCACATGTGGAAGACTACCAGGCTTGAGAAAAGGTCTGACAAGAGGATTTAAAAAGCAATGAGACAAATGCCATGTGGACAACCTTCTACCTCCTCTTGCTACTGTACAGAAGTAAGACTTAGTATTTTCAGTAGAAAATTTATGTTCACTTTAAGCAAGCACTAGCAATTAAGTCGTTATTTCAACACCGTCTTGAAAACTTGTGGGGAACCTTGAACAGGTTACTGAGCATCTAGTAAGAAATGAAAATGGAGATGTGGTTACAACTTCTCTAACCTATAAAAGAAACTCTTGGATTGGAGAAGACCACATCTGCACAGAACAAAGGAGAAAGCGCTGCAGAGCTGAGTGTACCTACTCCAACATCCATGCAGCTCTAGCCCCAACCTAACAGACCATCAAGGCTGTTCATGCTTTCATTATCAGGCTGTCCCCTTTGTACTGAGGGGTGTAGCATTTTGCATCCTTAAGCTGCTGAGAGTGTCACAGCACAATCCTCTGCCCAAGAGAAGGCATTTGATAAACAACTGCTGCACAGACACCTTTGGAAATAGCAAACCTTTAGCAGAAAGGTTCATCATTCATCTATATGTATGTTTCCTATCAATTTCCAAATCAGGTCGACAACAGTAGGCCCTGAAACACAGGGAAAGTTTGAGTACCAGCTTGAAGATTAAAACGAACACATTCATTTTCCGCGTTTTTCTGTATTCTGCTGGTTTTTTCCACTTAAAAAGCAAAACATGTCAAAATTACAGTGCCTGCTATTAGTTTCAGAAACATTAATTTCAAGAACCCAGAACACAATCTAATCTTATGAAGCTATGAGACGCTGGTAAGCGGTGTTGCTATGCACAGTGTTCAAATAATCCAAGGTAACACTTCTAACTGCACCTGACATCACTCTTCTCCAAAAAGTAAAACTTCAGAATGCTAAGGTTAAATCTGGGCTCCTTTACTTCAGGATGCTGTTAATTTATTTTTTGTTTACATAAACAAAGTCGTATCAGACAGGCAAACTCTTCAGTGCTAATCTAATCTAATCTAGATTGCTGAAAGCAACTATGAAAGAATTGCAAAGAAGCTTCCCTCTCTATCAAGCATAAGCCCCGAGCACCCTTCCCTGTCATCCAAAGTCTCACTTAATTCTCTTTCCCCATCAACCTCCCACTTTTCCCCCCAAAATAATTCTCCCTTCAATACAGCAACCAAAACTGGACAGAAGTCACCGTTTACACAGATGTTAAATTACGGTGCATTTCTGCAGCTGCTGCCAAAGACACTCTATTCCAGTGACACCTTTTCCTAGCCTGAACCTGTTAACAAGGTAACTTACCCTCCTCAAACACTAAATGAGATTCTCTACACCTGGTATAAATGAAAAGTGAAAAGAATGAGTCACAACACTCCAATCAATGTTGAAAGTTTAATATTCCTGCTACATACTGCCTTTCAGAACTGCTAAACAAGAGTGTCATTGATAACGAAACTACAGTAAGCACCAAAACAGTTTTAATTTAACCAATGCCATAAGAACTGGCACCTCATTTATATTCTTCTTTTTGCTGCAGTCTGGAGAGCACAAGAACTGCTGATTTAGAACTAGCATGTCAATCTGAAGAGAAGCTTACCAAAATCTGTCAATAGGATGTATTCATGACCCTGGATCTTGCAGGCTGCAGGTGTGCTTTGACATCTAACAATTCCCCTTTTCAAATATTGTATCCCATTGTATGTTATGAAGGTGTTAAATGAGAAAGTAATCAAAAAGCAAGCCAAATTTGTTGAGTAGTGAATTTTGAAACTTATAACTTTTAACAGTTCATTTTCTTTTTAAAATACAGTTACCAGATGCTGTTAGCAAAAATGGGCTAGATCTAAGTAAGGACTTCAGAGACTTTTCATGTCCAGAAGTATGAACCCCAAAGCCCCATCTTAAAGACTTCTCAAGCTCAGAACATACCATCACAGTTGGTCTCTACATGTCCTTAAGTTTCAACTTAACCCTGGGAGATGTTTAGAGAAGAGACCATGTGAAACCCAAACACCTGGCAGGGTCAGTGCCTCAAAGGATAAGCATATTCTCATACCACAAAAACACAACCACTTCTCCTTTAACACAGCTACTGAAAGTGGTTGTTAACCTTTCATAACTGCTTTTTCTATGCTATGATCTGTGTTACCTAAAAAGCACCCAAGATCATAGCTTAAGTGGTCCTGCTTCACATACAGCTACAAATAATGAGCTCCTTCTCCCAAATCCATGGATACCTGGAGAGGAGACAGACGAAGTCTGACAGGCATTCTGAAATGAAGCACTGTGATATTGAAACCTTCAAGGAATTAAAAAGAAAAATGAGTAACAAAACTAAAACAGTTTAGTCAGAGGACACTAGACCCGCATCTTGGGGAGGGGCTGAGGATTCAGAAGGGCACTTGGGATAAGCTTCATTCTGTATTACTTACCCTCCAGGCAAGAGACATGCTAGAGAAACTCTTCCACCAGCCCCACCCTGACATGGTTGTTGCCTCCTGCTTGCCCTGCTCTTTTCAAACCTTTATGGCTAAGTGTATAAACAGAACAAAAAAAAAAGTAGCTACTGCAGGAATAGATCCATGGCTAGCTGGACATTTCTTTTTAACACTACAAGGACCCTTCCATCCCTGAAAAAGCTATCTACTTGCTTAGAAGATCAGAACTTAAATTGCTGTGTGAAGGACAAGAGTATAGTAGCATGCTACTGACTGGAAAAACTCAGAGAGAATACATCAGTTCACAGTCTCTTTCAGCTGAGTATGTTTAAATCCACATTTCATCAAGCACCTTCACTGCTAGGCTAGAGGCAAGGTCAGAACGAGAAAGATCTTCTAGCCCATGTGTTTCAACTGACAAAAATATCCAATATGGACAAAGTATGAACCAGAATGTACAAACACAAGCACAGTGAACAGAACATTAGGTGAAGAAAGTGGAATTTCTTTGGGTTTGTTTCCTCATAGATGCTTGATACAGTGAGGACAAACTAGAATACAGCCAAGTGTTCCAGCACTCCCTTCAGCTGCAGGGCATGTTTTGTTCAGGACCACCTAGCTTTGTCTACACAGACTGAAAATCCAAGGCACTTTGCTCCAGATCTCATACTAATATGCAACGCCTTAGAGTCAGGCACAGCAATACCGAAGTCCTTTATCAGATCTAGCCCCACTTCTAAGAACTTGTCTTCTCTAAAATGGCAGTGTGGACCAATCACTGAAACATCAAGCTCAGATTCACAAGTATCACACTGCAAGTGGAAAGTATGAATTAAACTTTCCAAACTATTGTGTTTGTTTTTCAAATGCTGTATCATTTACTTTTCAGTAATTATCAGCTTTTGTTTCTAGTAAAACATTAACTGCAGCATGTAAGATATGCCTTACGAGTTTATACATGCAGATACACACATAATAAAACAAGACTAGCTTCTGAAAATACTAGGTTTTATTCACACCCCTGTGGTAAACAATAACCTTAATATGATGACTAGGTTTCTTTTGTAGATCACTATGTCACATAAAATACAAAACCCATAGCATAAACAAGCTGACAGTTATGAATGTTTAATGTGGTCTCGTCAGGAAATTAAACAAGTTATACTAGTCTTCTCAAGTAGTCAAATTCAAATGCATCATCATCTCCTAGTTAGTACAGGTCACTGCCATTTCTATAACAAAGTAATAAAGGCACAGCTAGTGCAAGCAGACTTAAACCCGTTCAGACTACTGGGCTGAAAAAATACTTTGGTTGGTTCTTCAGGAGAGAGTTTTCTCTAAACAAATATTGGTCTCAGTTAACAGTTCTGATCATCTTCACAGCTGCAGTCTAATAGCTACATGACAAAGACTTCACAAGAACCAAACTATGTAGCAATGAATTAACATTCATGCTTTAGGGGATTTACTGCATTCTACATATTGGCAGAAAATTATACTGTTAAAATGCTAGGTAGATTGAACCTACATTTTAAACTGGTTCTTAAGTGTTCGATTTCTTTTTTTAACAAATTGGTTACTTAATTCTACCAAGATACAAAACATAAGGCTGTAAGTAACTAATAGTTGTGTTTAGGCTATTACAGTGCAGGTAATCCTCAAGGCCACAGACACACTGCTTCACTGCTGCTTGCATTCTGCTGGGTTTTGATCCTTCTGTTGAGAAAAAAAGACATACCAGTTTACAGAAATCAGTATTTTAAAAGAACTATCAATATTGCTAAGCATGCTTTCTCAAGCTGCAATATTCAACTTCTTCCATCTTTTCCATTGCACTAATTGTCTAGCATTAGCAACACTGCTGTCTTTGGATGCAGCAACATCCACACTGCATTTATTTTGGTTTTGTCAGCACATCAGGATACAATCCAGAACAGAAATCTGTTCAGAACTAAGTGTGGTGAAGTACTCTAAAAGACATTCTAACTGCAAAAAAGGAAAAGAGTGATGTGCAGTAACAAACAACCCAGCTCAGAAGAAACATGCAGACTCTCTTCACAGTTTGAGACAAAAGAAACTTCCTATAGGCAGTAACAAGAGCATGGCCTTACTCCAGAAGACACTGTAGAGTAATGCAATGAAATGCCAAATCACAGTTCTTAATGCTCTGGAAATGTCTTTTGCAATAAATTCCAGGTATTAAAAAATTCTAACATGGAAAATTTCTTCTGTTCTTGAAACAGACAGCCAGTAATACGGGAATTTAAGAAAGTTTTTGGGGGGCAAAGTTCAGTTGCAGGTTTTACTCCACTACCTTCCTTGGTCTGGACAGCTATTCTACCACAGTGCTTTAATACATTCAGCTGTCTTACAGCCTGAGATCAGCCTCCACCACTATAGTACCACTACCATCTCTAGCCCTTGAGCAGCTCTCACACTGACCATAGTCTTCTTAGTTCTGTTTCACTGAGAAAAGCCATCTGAAATGGTGGAAATAAGTCCAACTTGCAGCTGTTTAATTTTGATTCCAAAACTTTAGCTAGGAAGCAATTTGAATACACTATACCAGATGAAACATCACCAAGAGGGCTGTACATTTTGATTACAAGTTTGTACCCTGTATTTCTATGTACAAAGCTAAGATTACGTAATTTTTTCAATAGTACTTTGATAGCTCCAACCATTCCTACTGAAAAGCACTCATTTGAAATGACAAGCCCTTTTAACAGCAGGCATTTTGGAGCACTTCATAGACTGCAACTTTCACCTACCACCATCAGATGTTTTCAGGTGGCCAGATGTACATTTCCTTCAGCTATTAAAAAGCTATGAGTTGAGTGGCCCACAATCGTTTTTCCAGCCTGATTTCAACGGAGTAAGAAATCTCCCAGTTACCCTTGGCTGTTCACATTTTAGCACTTGGCTGTAGATGTGTTCCTGAATTTTGACTTCTGCTACCTCAAACAATAAAAGACTGGCCATTTATCTAACCTGAAAAAGCCTATTTTGTGTTCTGCTGGGAAAACCTGTGCCAGAGTCAGCTTCTACCAAGTTCCCAAAAACTGAAACTGGATTACATAGTTCTCTTCATGTCCTTACAACCATTTTGCAATTTGCATCATTAGGCAGCAACCTGCTTCAAGACAAGTTTATAGAAAACCAAGCCTGACTAACCTCAGTGCTCAAAGCCAAAGCTATTTTTACAAAATGACTCCTGGAGAAAGAACTTTGTAAAAGTTTCTCTTCCAATACTAGTCTGTCAGAACTAGGCCTGAAACAGCCTCCAAACAAAACATGCCCACCATAGGAACTACTGACTATTAAAATCAAGATTCAACATACATAAAATTTTAGATGTCTGTTGCATACACAAACTTCAAACATTCATTTTAATTCCTTACTTTGGAGTCATAATCAGGATCATTTTCTTCATCTGCTTCTTCTTCTCCCTCCTGAAAGAAAACTTGTTAATATTTCTCTAGCTTATCCACATTCAGCTTTCTGAGCCATTTTAATGAAAATCAACATAAAATTGTACTCAGAAATACATTAGTTACCACTTTATGTCATACATATTGCATTAGTTTATCTTCCATAAAGTGTATCTTTTTACATCAGTTGTAGCTTAATTTTTAAGATACCTTAAGTGTTGTCTTAGTTTGGTTTGGGGTGTTTTTCTGTTGTTGTCTTGCTGGTTTTTTGGATTTTTTTTTTAATTATTCACCTGAGATCCAAAAAACAATGTGTCCTATCTTACTCCAGAAGTAATTCTTAAACTTGGTGTCCAGAGCACTCAAAAACTAAAGGAACTCTTATTCCAGATAATAAACTACAAAAGGGAGCTATTTGAATCAAGGACATCTGTCATCTTACCTCGTCATCTGCCTCTTCACCTTCTTCATCATACTAGAAGAGAAAATAAATAGTTCTGATAGCATCATAAATACAGCCATTTATAGCTCAAGTAGATGTCAGAGACCACTCTGTATTGTGCTCTTAAGAGAATCATAGAATGGTTTGGGTTGGAAGAGCCCTTGAGGGTCATCTAGCCCCAACCACCCTGCCATGGGCAGGGAAACCTTCCACCAGATCAGGATGCTCTGAGTCCCATCCAACCTGGCCTTGAATGTCTGCAGGGACGGGACATCCACAGTTTATCTGGTCAACCTGTTCCAGTGTCTCACAACACTCACAGTGAAGACCTTTTTCCTAAAATCTAATCTAAACCTACTCTCTTTCAATTTGAGTCCAGAAGCTCCTGTGTCTGTCAGATTTAAAAACGGTTTTTGCATCAGCACGAGTGATGTTCAACTTCCCCCACCAAGCTCTGGCAGAGCAGACTGCTCCCCCTTCCGTGCAGCCCGGGATGAGCTGATTACACTGCGGTACAACTTGGGGACAGCAGGGGACAGCAGAGCCCAAGGCAACCAGACCTCTGAGTACCTCCCTCCTCCACAGCCCCAGCCCAGCCTTTGCAAAACAAGGGTCAGCAGTTTAGATTCTAAGAATTCATTTTAAGACAGGAATTATCTAGCCATCTTAACTGTCAAACTATACTTGTTTGAGTGGAGGCAGGAGACAGAAAAATGGTTTACACCTGTATGAAGTTCTGAGGCTTCGTGGTTTGTCAATTTCAAGTTTAGTTTAGCTCTTTTAAAACTATTAACTTAAGTTTTTGCAGAACTTGCTTTGATCATTTTGGCATGTTTTGAATATGCTTATCTAGCTTTTTTAAAAAAGAGAGTACTTTTGAAAGGATGAGGCTTGAATCTCATGAAACTTCATAGCCCAGTATCACTGCAAGCACAAAGAACAGGCTGAGCAGCTAGATAAACAGTTCTTATTTGTTCTCTGGCAGCTCATTACAGATCTACAAAGTATTGGGTACACCTCTCTAGAAATGCCTTACGCACAAAATGCTACTATGACACCCTCTAGATGTTCAGCTTCTACCACTGCTTTTGCCACAAAACTCTGAAGTCACTACTTCAAAGATAAATTATTTTCATGCTGCTCTTTCCTGAAAAATCTAGGAAGCTCTGCTGCAACTAATGTTGGTACATCCCATTCTAAAGACACCAATGTAAGAAATTACCCAAGGTCTTTAAGCAGCATTATTTCAAGGTTTTTAGAGTTCTGAATGAACATGATACTTACATCATCGTCATCATCTTCAATAGCTTCTCCAGTGAAGTACAATACTGACCGGGGGACTATACGTTCACGCAAGAAATGACCTATTTCAAAGTCTGCAGCAAGGATTGCCTCAGAATCATCATCCTGCATAAAACAACATTATTTCCTAAACTATAAGATGGTAAATACTTTTGACACATACACACAAGTGACATGGATTTTGATGTGGTCAGATTTACACAAATCCCATTACTGATTTTTTTGTTCCAGGATGTGCTTTATAGAACTGACACTAAGGAGCCAAGTTTGACACTTCCAACAGCCCACCTACATTATACAGTCAGGAGATGCTGCTTCAGTAAGCCTAATTATATACAATTCCAGAGTTTCTTTTGTTACAAATAGAGAGATTATTTAATGTCTCCCATAGACTTTCAGTTCATATGCACAATGCCCTTAAAGATCTGAACAACAGCCAGATAAGCCTATCACATTAAAAATTTTACAACCTACTTCTGATTCCTACAGTGCATCTCCTTCTTGATTCCCATTATACAGGCCACTGCTGAAGCACCTGAAAACCTAAAAATGCTCTCTGATCCCATCCCAGACTTTCATTCCTCTTGTTTTCATACCAAGTGTTCTGCTGTCTCCCATCTGAGTAATTATCTTCAATTCAAAAGACTTTTTTTTGTGTTGCTTTTTTTTTTCTAAACATGAACATACAGCTTTTGGTGTCCATGCCAACTACAGTTCTAACAGCATGCTTCTGGGAGCATTAATTTAGTATTTCTCAGTCAAATTGCATAATATATTCCCTACTGTTAAGTATTTTTGGTAGTTTTTCTCCTTACAAAAACATGGCTTATTGCCATAGTGAGCACACAGAAAAGTGGGCTCTTGCAGTTTTCTATTCTTGTTTTATCACTTTCTGTAAGAGTTAACAGCTTGAGAAATTTTTCACAGAATAAAATACAAACTGGATACATTCAGCCATTAGATAAAATAAAAAAAAGAATGCCTGAAGGGAGAGACTTACACCACCCATTAAATCGAAGACTAATAACGTAGAGATCCCTACATTTCTACAACTGTTAACAATTCACAAGGTAGCTTTCAAGAAGCATAAACTGTAAAGTTGACTAAATGAAACTCTACCATCCATCTCAACAAACACTCCTGCTAAAAAGCTCAAATACATACTAGCCTTCATAGGTATTCTCAGTTAAAGACAGAAGCAGTTAAGAGTTGAGGCTGCTTAACGAATTCTAAAACACCATAAGCACTCCACCATAATTTTTTTAATAAGCCAACTTACCAGGTCTCCACTTTCAGGAACTGTAGAAAAAAGAACAGAACAAACAAGTGAGTGAGGTATATTCTACATTTAAAGTTAATGCACATAAACTAGTGTTCAGCTTACCTTCAGGAGGACTAAAGAAGTTGAAGAAAGAGTCATTGGAAACAGTTTTTGTCACTGTCCTAACTGTTCCACGGCCCTTATGTTTCTGCTTCTTCTTAATAGTTTTCAAAGTAACATTCTTTCCTTTTTTCCAGTCTATTTGGCAACTAAAGAGTAAAAAAAAAAAAAAAAAAACCACAAAAAACCCCACAACCAGCTGAAGCTTCATACCATTCGCCTTGTAACAAGTATCTACTGAGACTATCACAACTGCAAGAGACACAGGGAAGAGAAAATACTAAGGTAGTATTTATTCAGTGCTATCTTTTCATTAGTTTGTACATTGAGAACAAGAGCAACAGGTTCATTTTAGGATTTTTTACATCCAGAAGTTTTGTCTTCTCCACTCAATCTCTGAAATGCTAATTTTAATTAGCTACCAAGTACTATGGTTCCTATCAACAACTAGTATTGCACCATTATAAAGTAATGTCATATTTGGACATGTTAGTAATATGCCAAAGTTCACCACATCTATCATTGTAACCAGTAAGTCCTTAAAGTAATGCATCAAGCAGGAATGTTGTTTTTGGCTGATTTTGAATTTTGTGAGGGTTTTTTCTTCTTGTGTTTTATTGGTTTGTTTTTGTTGTTTTGGCGTTTTTGAACTCTATCCTGCTTACAGAGCAAAATGATGCCTACAGGCTTCTCTAACAGTCAAAGCATTCTGGTGACACATAAATGAAAAAGTCACATCACTGAAAACTAACTGCATTTGCAAAAGTTTCTGATTAGATTCTTTTAAAGACTCAAAGAAATTGAATGAATTGCTTTGGGACAAAAAGTTGAAAGACAAAACAAGGACTAGGAGTTAATAATTTTTACAGAAGCAGTGGCATCTCACACCAAATTCTGCCAGGATTCATGCTTTTAAAAAACAGTCTAAACTGGGGAAGACAAAACAATTTAATCAAAGCTACCCAAGCACTTAAAACTTACAGGACTTTGCAAAATATGTGAAGTGACTGGGAAATAAAGTGGTAAATAAGTCAGTATGAGCAACTGGAGATTAATGTAAGAGTAAAACCAACACTGACTATGCAGTGATAGGCTGTAACTTAGCTATTATCACTCAGAAGAGCAGCCAGAACATTGGAGACGTGAACACAAAAGCTACTGAACAGGCCCAAGTACACTCATAAGGTAATTACGTGCAACACAGTTTTCTCTCATCCCTCTGTTCACAAAAAGGGTAGAGGAAAAAATTACTTAGTTAATTTAAAACAGAAGATTTCACTAAGAAAGGAGTGTGACAGTTTTTTAAAAATTAGTGACCTGGAAGTAACAGATGACTATTCTGTATTTCTCAAATGGACAGACATTCAGAGGCAAACATTCACCACTTAAAATGGACAACTGCAATATAAAAAGTAAATCTGGAATAAATTCCCTAAAATGCTGTGTGTCAGAAATACAGAAAGATAAAAAGAAGCAATCAAACAAATTCTAGCAAAAGCTATCCAGGCCTACTAAAAGATACCACCATCCACCTCCCAGTTCACCTTTAGTGATTGTAGAACAGTATTTCTAAATAAATACCGACTAAATTTTTATTTATAAGCCTATTTAATATATATGCTTATAAATTATGCAATACAAATCATGTGTTTTTCTATATTGTATTGATGTTATTAATAACAACTAAAAAACTCAAGTCCAACCTAGTTGTTCACAAGTTAGTAAGGGAATTATATTTTCCAGCACCTCCCCAAGATGCTGTAAAGTCTACAGTTGGATAATGCTAAGGAAGAAACTGTTATATTTCCTTAAAGCTGTCTATTAGCACTTACCCTGTACAACCCATGATTTCTGGTCCATCAAAGGAGAAGGGATCAGAATCATCTGGCTCTGACCTCATTCTGTATGTCTTTGTCAACACTTCGTTTGTGAAGTAGTCGTTTGGCTCGAAATGAAATTCTAATGTGAAACTCTTGAAAAGAATTGCAGAGCAGTAACTTTAGTTATTTACAAACACCTTTAACTTCTTAACACCTAAAATCCAAACCCAAAAATTACACATGCAACAGAATACACCTTTCTCCAATGCATCTGTAACTTATTCTAGAATTTGCTACCCAAGTTCTAAAATAAATCTTCAAATCTCTTCATTTACTTGATCTTGCACTTACTAGTTATTATACTGCTTGCAGTAATGACAGATCTCCCAGCACACAGCTTTCCTGCTGCTGATGTATAGGGAGAACTTCTAAATTTAAAAATATTAGAACTTAGAAAACTGTGATTTCTGCCAGGGAAATATACAAAATTACAGCAGTTATACAAAAAGTACCCAAAGGTATCAAAATGTGATGGTGAAACTTAAGTCATCATATATTAAGGCCAATCTCATCGGAAGCTGAAGGTTAAATCTAGCATATATTCATTCACAGGGTGGTGCAAGACTACCACTAGTCCTTGTACTGCTTTCTCAGAAGCAGCAGCTGTGTATTTTCTCATGACTTCCTCAATACAATCTGCTATCACAGACCATGTTGCTAAAATACAAATAATTCTTAAGATAACACAAAAGTAATCTTGTTTAATAAGTTAAACTAACCATAGGCTGTCCAACTTCTGAAAACTTCACTTTTATGTCTTTTAAGTATTTCAGGATAGGTTCATCATGTTCCTGTAGAGAAAACACAGTGTATTTAGTTTTCATAACATTAAATTATACATAGATTTAAGGCCTTGCAGAGATAAAAAGCCATGTTTAGAACAACTTTTCCTCAGAACAAAAACCTTGTAACAACACTGAAATACTTCCGTGAACATGACCAGCAGATGGCAACAACGGCTGTGTACAGAGCCTCCAATACAGTACACAACCAAAACCTATGCAAGCAAGTATAGTTTTCAGTAATGTCTAATAGACATTTCACACTCACTTCTATAAGCACCGAAAATGTATTAGTATCGTAAAACAGGTTCAAAAAGTAAAAAGTAGGGAGGTATTTCAATGCTCTATACTCTCACTTGGACAGTTACCAGAGATGACATGCAAGTAACAGTTCCATTACTGCTCTCCAACAGACATATCAAGCATCACAGTGTTTCCACTGCTTTCTTAAAGCCACTTGGATTAATTACCTGTGCAACTTTAAACAAGCCTAGACCACCACCTACCTGAACCATGTCACTGAGCAAGTCCACATTCTTAAATACTGTCAGCCAAAACTCAGGGATTCCTTTAGGGTCTTCTTTTTCTTCATCTTTTTTTTCTTCTTCAAGCTTAGCTTTCTCTTTCATTTCCTCCTTGAGAAAATAAAAATATTGGGTTTCCTTAATTTTAAGAGTGCCCATAAGGTTCATCAGTTCTTTGTTGGTATCACCAGTACAGATTAGGTTTCATGTGGATGCTTTAAGCAACCGTTAAGAATTAACATTGTTATTAACAGCAAGTAATCATTACAAACCTGATATTTTGTTTTAAACTTCAGCTTACTGAATCTTGTTTCATGCTAAAGCTTGAGATATTGATGAGAACCAATTAAGATACTCACTGAAATTTCTTCATCAGCATCTGCTTTCCATTCACATTCTTCTTCTGTAGGTTCATAAATGGCGTTGATGATTTCACTTCGCTGGAAGATTAAACCAAGAATATTTTCAAATTTTGTAGTCACTGCAATCAGCAATGCCCTAACCAATAAATTCCTAATCCTAAATTACATAATTAGTAATACATTAACTACTTATCCAAACCTTTTCTTCTGGCTCTAGAAGATAAGATTCAGCAGTTAGGAGGTTTTCAACACACTAAAATAAACACCAAAGTCCCAGAAAAGTTACAGTATCATCTGACATCTGCTCAATTAAAAGGAGACCTCGTATACTGAAGTCATTCTGGTAACCATGGAACAGACTTAACCTTTCGCTCTCTTAATCTTAGTTGATATTCCCTTGGATGGCAAAATTGTATCATTTGCATTGAAGGGGCACATATGAGACCAAAGTCATTTGGAACATGAGTAAGTTTTCTTTTATATTCCCTTGTATTTTGGATGAAGCTTAATAGTACAAATCAGAGTAGCATTACAATACCTTGTCAAATAAGGGCTGATAGAGAGCAGCATACTTTCTTTCCAGCTCATGAACTTCCTCATAGAACTTTGCTTCTATCTGTGCGCACTGAACTTGAAGGTTCTTGAGAGCATTCACACGTCTTTTAACAACTTTAGGCAAGCTGAAAAATTCAGTGACAGAACTGTTACTAACACTGCATTTCAAGCACATATTGATCCCTCCTTAACCAGGCCCCTTTCAAGTTAACCAACTTGTACCACAACACATTTTACTCTATTTTAAGCGTTAGAAAGCTTAAATCAAAACTACAACCAATTTCACCATCGACATTGAAATCCTTAGCACAAGCTCTTAAACTGAGGCTCAACCACAGTTAGAACCAGAGTATTCTAAACACCTGGGTAAATCATGAGAGAAACTTGTGCAATAAATCTTCATTCTAAAAACAAGTTCTATGTTACCAATGAGTAACAAAGTAAGTTCACAGTACTGAGTACAACTAAGAAAGGACTCACCATTCATTTGCTTGGTTTTATCAATCAGTTCAAGAGAGTTGAATTATTCTTTGTTAAGAAATTTAATCTTCAAAATTTGCTGCTTTGTTTCACTGAGCAAAGCAGTTGGTAGCACTGTCTTGAAACACACTGTCTGTCCCAAAGTGAGTCAGAACTGGTTTGCTAAATGAGCCACTACATTACAAATGTGTAAAAGAGAAGCAATTACTGCATTCCTCATAAATGCAGATCAACTAAGGAAAATTTTGGCAAGAATTTATAGCGAGTTTTGGTATATGAGAAAACCACATGAAGTACTGCTAATAATATTCCTGTATCAGCTAGTGGTTACACTCTAAGCATAAAATGACTATATTAGAGACACTAGGCCTCCAAGTATCTCTCTATGGTTTAAATAACTGATGTTTCATGACTAAGGCAAAGTTACAAAAGAGATTCCAAGGAGCACAGAAGTATCTTAAGAAGTGTGCCATTCTGTAACCGCAGGGGAAAAGATCAGCCACTGTAAATATTAGCATTCTTGTCTTCATAAAACCTCAAATAAAAACTCTTCAATTCTGAGATGCACTACAGACAGACTGTATTAGTTTTTCTGCTATCTGAGCAGCACAGTAGTTTATGACCATTAATGCCATAGACAATACTGTTCAGAAAGAAAAAGAACTATTTATAACACTCTGCTCATGCTAAACAAATGCTGTACCTTTCTACATATCCTGCAGATGTTCCTACCAGACCATCAAGTCTTTCCTGAAGGGCTGCAAGAATCTGAGGATTTTGCATCATCTGCACAGTCAACTGCCGAGCTAAATTAAAAAAGAAAATAATGTAAGCAAAAAGTGCATCTTTTGGACTAATCTTGAAATAAAGAATTGTGCATTAAAAAAAAGAAAATTAGACAAGCAAGAATTACAGATGCAGAAGAACTGCTTAAAACTGTGTCAAGTTCCCAAAACATGTTTCCGATTTATAAAACCCAATTTCCCTCCAGAATTCCTACAGCATAATTTCCCCTCTGATTCTCACCTATAATAGCTAGGAAATCACTGAAAATACACATTATTCATCTCTAGGTTGCTGTGGGACACCTGAATACTTACCATTTAATTACTGTAAGCCATTTAATTACTTCAGCTAGTGAATGTGTTCCCCGAAATTTTGCAATCCAGTTTTGAAGACATTTCTTTCTATAGCTTAGCACAGCATAACATCTTGAGCAAAATGTTCTACTTTATTGTTATTATTCTGTTCAAGCAATCACATAACATGGCACTATTAGCCATCCATGTAATTTTATTGCAGAGTTTGTTAGTTATTTCTCTTTTGGCTAATTGTTCTTTAGATTCTATCTGTGCCCCCAGACTTTAAATACAAAGCATGAGTAAGACTGTACAGCACTAACAAAACTAGTATTTTGATATGTGCTCATGTTTTTTGTTGAGGGGGAAAAGAAAGGATTTATTAATTTTAAGAGTGGTAACATTAAAGCATGATTTGTTCTGCTCACAGTCAAAAAACTCAGCAGCAAATTACTACGCAACTAATCAAAAAGTAAGATACACATATATGCACAATTGTTTTTTATATCCAACGCTTCACATTTGTGAAGTTTTTAACTGTTTTCTGTTTTGAAATAATCCAGTCACATATCCACAACAATCCTGTCTTTCCCAATTATACAGGTGGTCAGCACTGCCTGAACCTGGTATTAACCATGACTAAAATGAGGAACCGCAGACAACAAATAAAAATCTCACAATTTGAAAAACATAGTCCTTGCTTCAGAACTTAAATACTATTGTGCATCTGAAATTCTTTTACCATTTCCTATTATTTTTGGCAGTAAAATCCTTTTAACACTAACTAGAAAGCACATATGCTTAGATGTTTAGAAACTCTTGGTTTCACCATTACCTTTGCTGTTGGCATCTTCACCAGTTTCTTCTTCTTCTACTTCTTCAACATCTTCCATATCCTGTTGATCAAGTTCAGACTGTTCTTTGCTATTAGAAACATTCAATAACAGCATCAAGAAGTTAATTTTATAAAACACTACAGTGAGTTTAAAGACATCAAACTAGAGATTATGTGGGTAGAAGCAAACTGTTGCATCTTTTGATCTATGACAAACAAGTCTTAATAGCTGAACAAAGCCGAATTTGTCTTCATAGAAGTCTCACATTTGACAAACCCAGAACCGTTTAAAGAATTAGCAACCTTCCAGAATTACAAAGTTTCCTTTTTAGAAAAGTCCTTTATCTCATGTTCTCATCAACCAGTCAAAGCCTCCTTCTACTCTACATACTGTCTTCCTTAAGATGTGCAGGCCTTGAGAACTGTGGGTAGGTTCACCTAAACCATACTTCAAATGCCACAAAATAAGAGCACTCAAAGTACAGAAAAAGCCCTACATAGAGTGAAACAACAGCAAAGGGCAATACTATCTGTTTTTCCCCCCTGGAATTCCAACTAACGTAGGAAGCTGACTCATGCCTTCTTACACTTTTGTATTTACTTACAATTAAGATCACAAACCCATTTATCATGAGCAACATAAGCTTTTCTCCCACATGCTATAAACCTCGGGTCTTGCCATAGTGCTCAAGGACAGTATCTAGACCCTGCCTATCCAGTGTCTGGAGAGCCCAACCACGTAAAATACAGCACAGGACACACTCAGAGCCTCAGTAACCTACAGATTTTACTTACTTGTCTATGTCTGCCATTCTGCTAGATTGCAAACACTAGGGAAAAAAAAGACAACACGTAAGAACAGCAGCACTAGAATTCAGTTATAAACTCTATGGTCACGCGCCATGATACTGAAAGAAACACAAACCATGTCAACATTATGAAACATGATAAATACATATTACAGTCTGAAGAGCAGCACATCCCACCTTTTAGACTGAGTTCTCAGTCTAAAACATACAGAAATACTGAAGAACTTTGTTCTGGTTAAGAACCTATAGATCTACTCACATAAATTGAAGTACCAAGTACCAGCAAAATGCCATGTTGAGTTTTGGATCTTAGGACTGTATTAGTATCACTGACTGAAAACTAGTCCTAAGTACAAACCTGGATATAACCTGAGAAAAACTGAAGCAAAAAGGGTGCTGGTAACTGTTTACTCATTTTCAGCACATAATTGCAGACAGGGGATACTTACAGCTAAATCAATTTAAGAATGAAGCTGCCTTTCTGTGGCTTTACTTTTAATTCCAACTTTACAAAACCAATCCAAGTAGTTCATCAGAATATCCACAATATTGCAACATTTTAGAAATAAAAAATTGATGCCAGGTGCCAGGCTATTGAAGTTGACTAATTCCTGTATCCTGAATGATCATAAATTTCTTCAATATCTAATTATAACCATAAACATATTCCCTACACAGTAACTAGAAACATTTAATATTGAGACTATTGCAAATCTTGCATACCATGAAGCACCTATGTTCCCAAACATCCTAAAAAATGAGTAACATTTTCTACCAGCAAAACAGTACTTGGGAGTCTAGTTTCCAAAAAGATGATTCAGGTAACTTGAAGTCTTAGACAATACTAAGCACAAGAAAACACTGTCCCATTACTGCCATCTGCTAGTAATTCAGGAGGCTCCAACTACCAGGAATAATTCACTGGCCCAGAAAGCATGAAAACCAGGCTTTAAGGTCTCCATTTTACCTGCTGTCCTGTAAGCTAAACAAATTAAGTTTCCTTAAGGAATTTCAACTCCTTATAATGCATTCCAATGGGAATTTTAGCAAAGTGTTGGAAGGATGTGTTCCAGAAAAAGTGAAAACTGCATTTATTCTGTCTGAAGTGTAATGCAAAGCCACAACACCAGTAAGATCAGGATATTAACAGTCAATATGAAGAAACATGTTAGAATCTAAACTTCAGAATTAGACACCTACGTTTTATGTAAATATAATTTAAATATATTTTCCCTGGTGTCATGACTTTTTCCCAACAATTACATAGAAAAAAAAGTACCTGATGTCCTCATTTAGGACCAAAACTTAATAGTGCCAATTAAAGATCTAGAATGTAATCAAAAAGATTCAATTCCCTTATATGAAGAAAAACTAGAGAATCAAGTACTTGTCCATCTATATCAGAAAAATAATACCGTATTAGCTAATAAATAGAATGGCAGCACTGCTATAAACCAAAGTACATCTTAACAATTCAGTAAGAGGAATTACAGCAATGTTCTTGACTCATTTTATTCAGTTCCCATTTGCCTGTCTTGTGATTTCAGTTTTACACATGGATGCAGGCTGTCCATGTAACAATTCCAAAGGCTCTCCTTCGAATACCATTCTCAAAGATAGCATGGACTGCAGACCTACAGAACCTGAAAGCATACTACAATTACAACTCTCATATACAGGTCCCTGTTTTTCTTGAGCAATGTAACAAGTAGCATTATTTTTGATTTACAGAACATTGTATCCATGCAAAATATTCAACTTTTTCTTTACACACTTCCTCTTAACTTGTTTTTAATGCAGGACCATTTCACAGAGGCTGACAGTATTGCTGTGCAAAAGAACACAAGATGCACAGCTCACCTGCCTTCCACACATTTTTCTGCAAATGCGACACAGGGTTGCTCCTTGCAGAGAGCAGCATTTCCTCTCTCTCTTGTCCCTATCAAATAAAGCTTCAATTTCCATAAAATGAAAGGCAGATCTTTCAACAAAGGTGTGACCAGTGGCAGCACAAACCCTGTGGTCTCTCCTAGTCAGTGGGCTAGATGAAATAGCAGCTGCAGCTGAAACACCTTAGAGGTTTTCTGAAAGAGACCAACTTCTACAGTTCATTTAAACATTTTTTTCCTAAATGAAGGCAAGATTGGTTATGAACAAATGATGTCTGAAAACTTTAAGCAGCAGCCATCCCATCTCCAACATGGCCCATTAGCCAAGGCCTTGGAAAAAAGCAATGACATGGTAAGAATTCCCCCAGAAAGACTTCTAGCTTTCAATCACATTCAGAAGAAACACACTGGCTCAGAAGTGTAGGTATTTGACAATGTCATAACAAATTTTTATTTCAGAAGGTAGTCCTCATTTTCCCCAAAACCATGCAGGTAAGCTGATGATATCACTCTGTGTTTCTGAGTTGCAATATTCAGCTCAGAGATCAGAACTAAGATTTTTCTTCACTACACAACTGTGTAGCAGAGGAAGTTTCACCAGCAGTCACATGTTACTGAATTCCTCACTGGGCCCTTGTTTTCACCCTCTGAACAACTACTTGTCATCATAAACTTTCATCCATCCTTTCACTGTTCGTCCTCTTTCCAAGATCACTTCTGACCATGCTAAAGGCATTCATCTTGCTACTGCACCCTGTGGGACTCCAGCATCTTCCTCTCTCCTCATGGCAATGGGCAGTTATCACTCTCTGCTTTCTGGCTCTTAAACAATCCACAAAAGCACTGTATGTTTTCAAATTATGGCCCAGTTTACTCAAAGACTTTGAATAACATTCTTCAAAGATTTTTTTTTAAATTAAAATAGACTGTATCAACAAGCTGTCAACTTCAGAGCCTCCCTCTGGTGTTTCTCTCTCTCACCCGATTTTTCCTTTTCTCCTTGCATCATTCTTTTTTTTCATGTCCCATCCTTTAATCTTCCCTCCACCTTTTACACAACTCAGTATCAGAATGTACACAGTTGGAAGAGTTCTTCTGCAAACTGAGGAGATACTAGTGTCTGTCATGACAATTATCTGCCAGCTCTAGACAACTGTTCTTGAGTAAGGAGACTACAAGGCACTGCCAAGAAAACTATGCTGGCAGACATTTAGGCTAATCTGTGCAACCCACTAGCATGGAAGAGATGTAGTTGCATCCCATTTTGTTTACTGTCATTTACTTAAATAACCATAAGCTTCTCTGCAAACACAGCTCTACTGGCTAAAAAAAACCAAACAGAAACAAAAACACTGCAGAAAAGCACTGAGAAAATGCGTTCCTTAAGAGCAAACAACCTCCACTATCTTCATGCAATGCCCAGTACAAGGTCCTGGTCTAGTCTTCAGAGTTTCAAATACACTATATACCACAATCAGTAACATTAGAATACATCACTGCAGTATTTATTTAGCAGTATCTCCCCAACACTAAATACTTAAATATAGCACTCGAATCACTCCACTTTCCATAAGACACAGCTGTCCTTCCCAGTTCATTCATAGGTGCATTTAGGTTTGTAAACAGCAGCTGTACCTTGGCATGTGAGCAACAAGAACCATTGGCATCACTCCCTGAAGTAGTTCCAGGGAGATACCAGTTCACCAGTTGTCAATGCAGGATTATAACAAACCTGGCTACACCTGGTGAATTACTTCAAGCCTCAGTGTCTAGGTGATTGTTTTGGACTGAGATACTGCTTGGAATCTCGGCCTCCTGACTAACAAGAGAAGGTTTATGAGCACAAATAAAGGGTAGTCTGCATCCCTGTATAAAGCCAGCATGCAAAAAACCTTATTAGTAAAATATTTTATTTCCCTGTTACTTGAACAGCTAAAGACACTAGCTGTTCGGATGCAGTAGACTGCATTATGGTCAAACACAGAGGTGCCCACAGGCTTTGCTGACAGTGTCTTGCTCCTCATTGTAAAAATATGCAGAAGAAAAGAAACAGTTACCTTATCTTTGCAGCGCTTGAATGTGTAGGAAGTTTGGTCTACAAAAAAAAAGCAAAAGTACAGAAAAGCAAGCTACAGTGCAAGTTTCCTAGAGGTTTAAATTTAAAACCTCTTTTATACAGGTACCTTAAGCCTGCCTGCCATCACAAAAAAAAACATGTTCTTTATCAAAACAGAAAAGTTAGAAGACTTAATCCAGCACTAGCTTACCCACAGTTTTGAGTGCATCCTGCAGAAGTACTAAAAATTAGCAAAACTCCCCTAAAATTTAACACTTATCAAAACCATGTAACAATTTGCTATTTTCATTAGGCTGAAAGGACACCTGATCTTGTTAATCTGCCATGTCTTTCAAGAAATGGAGTTTGATACATGCAGAATGTTCATGTGTTCATCCACAAGTTAGTCATTAGTGAGCTTTCAGTTTTCAGGGGTTATTGTTTCTTCACTAAGAAGATAGATATACAAACTCTAAGTGTTCAGCACTTCCTCATCTTTCCTTTATCCACACAGAAATGAATCTGAATTTGCACAGAGGCACCAGCCATGTCACAGCTAGGAGGCAGGCTTTGGTGAGAAGCCTTTTCTTTTTCAGATCAGCTTTAGGTGTCCCACGTAAGCACGCCACTATTAGATTACCCGGACATCCGCTCGCCCTCAGGAAGACAGGTCACAGCGAGGCGAGCTGCAAGTCAGCTGAGGCAGCAAGACATTCCTGAGACACAGTTCCAGCAAAACAGTGGCATTTTTGCACAAGCCTGGCAGGCACAAGGCTGGCAGGCTCACAACACATCCCAGCTGTTCAGCACCTCTGAGCATACCATGCCACAAACAGCACTCATAACCTCCGCTTCAGGAAACACCTCTTACCCTTCTCTAGACAAATTGCTCACACAATTACCTTGGAATAGCAATTAAAAGAAATTTTTCAAGTTATTTAAGAGTCATAAATAGGCTTTTTGAGGTTATCAGACACCAACTACAGCCAAGCCTTGTTAATTCACATTTTTAAATGAAACACTCCTTTTGCCCAAACTGATTTCCTCAGAAGTCAGTAACTCAGAGCACAACAAATACAAGTCAGCTTGTCCACAGACAAGCATATTAGCGTCTCCCTGTCCCTGGCAAGCCTTGGGCAACTGAAAACAATACACTAACAGAAAAAACCTAAAACAAATGAGCCCTATGTGGCATTCAGAAGCTGTAACATAAGGTAACAAACTAAGTAGTGGACTAAGTCAGATGTCAGTTAAGAAAAGAGAGGTCCAGCTGGAGGACAGCTAGTTGTATTAAAAAAATCATCAGGATTAAGTCTGGTAAACTATTTGCAATGTGTGCAGAAACCAAAGGTGCCAGACAAATGACATCATATCAGCCAAGTTCAACTCTCGCTAAAGACTGGCAAACTCAAGAGCAATACATTCACTACAAGTTCCTTCAAACTGATGTTCTTGCCTAGAATTCCCGAACAACAACTTCTAAGACTTCTCCTTACATAATCATCATTAACTACAGAAAACAAAAATTCGAATAGTGTAGAGATCCATTAGAAAACACTCTTTGACTACAAATGTTCAAAATAACTGTCTGGGGTACTTTCCTCAAAACCTCAGAGGTTTGTAAATTTGAAGAGCTCAGATTCTCTACACAGTGATCTTAAAGGTCTTTTCCAACCAAAACAATTCTGTGAGATCTGAGTGAACTGTTTAAAAAGTGCACAGTACATGGTAGTTTCACACTTCAAATGTCCTGGTACTACAACCCAAAAAATGCACTAATTATTCCAAAACTGTTGGAAGCTACGGTAGCAATCACTGAGTAGGGAAATTGTTATGAGAGAAAAGAAGAAACCAGGAGAACATTTAGCTCTTCAAAAAGAACCAATCAAATAATACATCAGGTTAAAAATGCAATTTTAGAAAGGGAATAAAGCAGAAGACTGAGTGTTTCCTTTATACTTGTGAGATCAAATTCATGCATTCATTACCACTAGCATGAAAACTGGTCATGAAACAAGGGGATAGTGTTTCTATTATTATCCTGGGGGGAGACCTCATCACTCTCTGCTACTACCTGAAAAGAGGCTGTAGCTGAGGGGGGAGTGGTCTCTTCTCCCACGTTAACAAGAGACAGGATGAGAGGAAATGGCCTCAAGTTATGCCAGGGCATGTTTAGATTGGATATTAAGAAAACTTTCTTCACTGAAAAGGCATTGAAACAAGCAGCCTAGGGAAGTGCTGCAATCACCATCCCTGGAAGCATACAAAAAATGTGCAGATGTAGCACTTGGGGATACAGTTAAGCAGTGAACACAGTGAACACAGCAGTGCTGCGTTAACAGCTGGATTCAATCTTAGAGGAGAGGCCTTTTACAACCTAAACAATTCTATTTTTCTGTGATTAACATGGCAGATAAACATGTTAAACAGATTATATAATTCATCTTGGGGAAAAAATAATGCCTTCTGAGGAAAGCTGAAAGTCCAAAAAAAAAATAAAAATCAATCTCAATTAAATGAGCAGAGTAGTGCAGTGCTAGAACATCAAGATACCACATCTATGTGATGAAAGACACTATCAGTCACTGAACTCTCCAGAGACAATTCCTTTACTAGTGCCTCAAAGTTATTCTGTTAACAAAAGATCTCTAACTGTTAATGTAGGAACAAAAATTGACAAAAATTATTTAAATTTGCAAATCTAGAGTAGATAATTATAACTGTCTGCCCAAATACAAGCACAGAAAACAGGAGTATGATACAATAAAGAAGACGGTACTAATATAAAAGCTACTAAGTTCTGGATAAAGAGTCTAAGGAGCTAATGGCCAGTGGAAGCAAGGAATTCAGGTGCCTCAATACAGTAACAAGAAGGTTACACAGGACCCTTGCAGTAATTCAAATCCCTTCATTTTGACAGAACTTACTGTGCTAGCACCAACTCATCCACTATGTGCAAAAGACATGCACAGTTAACTCTGCTGTTAATGCTAGCTGTCATGACAATATATGGGAATCTTTAGCAGAAGCTGAAGTAAGGTCTCCTGATCAAGCAGAAAAGAAAAAAAAGACAAGAAAAAAAGAAATTCAGACAAGTAGCAGCATTTCACAAAACACACTCAGAACTTCCAGCTATGCGCATGTGCTTAAATATCCAAGATGGGAAGCACTGATATCACTACGTGAGAGATACATTCCTTTCATAAAGGGAACACCCAGTTTCTCTCCTAGACCATCTTCCAGTCTGAATGACTGTAAAGTTAAAAAACGTTCTAAAGCATTTCTTTGTACAGTGTTAGTTGCACGAATAACAGCAGGGTCAAGAAACAGAGGCTGTCACAGGCAAGTACCTTTTATAGCAACCCATGAAAAGGGTTAGGGAAGTTTGAAGTTACTGTGAAACTGCACTGCTACATCTCAGCTTACAGTAAAATGGCAAAATTCAGAATCTGGCTGTAGAGAACAAAAAAACACTAAAACATGATAATGCTGAATCAAGTAACACAATACAATTAATTGAAACTGGCTGCTCTCTCCCCTTCAAGTGGTATTTTTTTGCACTCCCTAATAACTCCTGAGATAAAGGCATCAACTTTAGCCATTTGCCAATGCAACTATTTCACTAGTGCTTACAGGCCTCTGCACAATACATGTATACATGTTATAGCATGAAAACATATTTTCTACATTTCAACTTTAAAGTGCTCTACACTTGCATGAGAATACCAGTTATTTGAGGGAAGAAAAT
The DNA here is from genome assembly GCA_013397915.1 of Daphoenositta chrysoptera. Classification (NCBI taxonomy): domain Eukaryota; kingdom Metazoa; phylum Chordata; class Aves; order Passeriformes; genus Daphoenositta; species Daphoenositta chrysoptera. The sequence continues at coordinate 235,855 of VZRO01006551.1, forward strand.
CAAAATCTGCAAAACAAAACAGAGGGATAATATATATACATAACTCTGTTATTAGTAACTGCAGGATTTGTTGTCATTCATGTGGAAACCCATTCTAAGCTTTCCCCTGAACAATTTTTAATCAGGAAATGAGGATTCAATCAACAAATACTGAACTCCTATCTTTGTAGCATTTTTACTGCACTGTAGATAGTGCCTGTTTACTCTTTCAGCAGAAAAGAACCTCCACACCGAGGAGATGGACTACAAAATTACAATTAAAATCAGGACTAAATTATATCTGCATGCTTGTCTATGCTACTGACCTGAGCTCCCTGATCATGTTCTAAAAATAGAGTAATTAACACACAATGTTGCCTTTGTTCTGAATGCCAAGTTTCTGTAGCAGAAAACCTAACAATTTCTATTTAGAACAATCTTTCATTATTAGAAAAATAACAAGTTTAAATCTAAATCTGGAAAAATTAACAAGGATCTTTATTTTTTTTTAAACAAACTACTCAGTATAGCTTTCTACAGGTTTTACTTTTCATCATGGATAATGGGAAGAACAGCAGCCATCCTAGAGGGTTGAAATCAAAATTTTTATGCATAAAGAAGTATTTCAAATTTCATAAGAGTATTTCTTGATACAGTTCACGTTGGTGCAGGTATTCAGTTTGCTAAAAAGTGGCAAAGTTATAAAAAAACCCCTTGTTTTAACGAAGTTCTTCAGGTAGCAAAGTGCACTCTAACAGCTTAAAAAGAAAAACAACTTGTACATGCCACAACATCAAACAATGGGAAGGAGAGCATTCGTCAGCAACCTAGATCGCCACATAATCAAACACAAACATATTGGCAATTATGTCGCTATCTGCAAAACTCACATGCTGCAGCATTAAAGTTTTTATGTAATTTGACTTTAAAAACATCTAGGCATCCTTATGTGAAAGTTAAAAAACACTGAAAAATGTGTACAAGTTTCAGGAGTGTGCTTTTTGCTAGACAATCTGATGATGCAATTTTAAATTCATTCACAAACCAAGAAGCCACTGAAATTCCTAAAATGTATTTCGCAAATTCTTTGTTAGCTGCCATTCGGTGTTTTTTCCATGGAAGCCAAGCCACTACTAAACTACCAACTTTAAAACATGCAGTTTTCAACTAACAAGTTAGTGTGCACTAAAAAAAAGAACACAACCACAAGCTCAACGCCTTTTGGAGGCTATTGGGATGAGATGTTTTAACTGGCAGTTAAGACCCAACAGAAGAGTGCCCATGGTTACAGTTTCAGCAAGTCACTTTCAAATGAATACAGGTGCAGTTTAAAAAGCAATTGTAAACATGTACTAGGGCTATAGAGAACTTTAACCATGGAACTTGAGCACTGTTTATGAAATTACCTTCAGAAACATTCTCCTGTGAATTTCACTCAATTATGCTTTTGGCACCAATATAGAAGTATGTGATACCTCAATAAGAGGGTGGTAGAAGAATCAAGAGGCTGTGGCACAAAGATCTCACCTGTTCAAACATAGCAAGCGTGTTTCTGACGGTGCCACCTTGCACACTACCAGAAACAGTATAAAGCACTATACGAGCTCACACTTCAACATTCAAAGACGAATAATTTCTGAAACTGTGGTATCATGAATTAACAACTGCTTAAAAGGGTGACCCAAGTGAGGCAAAATAAATAGTATTAAAATCTAAAATAACAAATAAGAAGATGCAATTCCAACTAATTTAGAATTCAAAAGGTCAAAAACCTGCTATGTAAAGACACATATGTAATGGTATGCAGCCCACTAAAGACTTCTACTCAAAATACGTAAGTGGAAAGACCTGAAATGAATGCATGGTGACTAAAACAACACAAAATATGATCATCGTGCACTTCAGTAATGTATCCTTAATGAAAATACTGTATTCACTGCTCAACACTGAAGAGAGGAACTAGCTCAGTTAAGGGCCTAGCAACATGAATATCTGAGCAACAGAAGCAGTTCACATTTTATATTGACAGTATTTTGAGAGGAGAGCAACAAGAAATGACACAAAAATACCTACATTAACAAGAAGTTCAAAACTAATTGATTCAAACTTGGTTTCAATAGAAACAATTTTTTTCATGTACCCTCCCTGTGTTCCTCAACTTGACCTTTCAATGCCTGTCAGGTTTTTAACTAGGGCCTGAACTAAACCAAAACTTTCCCTCATGGGCAAGTCATCCCACAAGAAATCTGGAAGAACTGCTTCTCCTTTCTTTGAAACACTGCATATTAAAACCTAAATAAAGTAGTGGACTGAGCTAATCACAGTGCAGATGGTCAGAAAAGATAACAAGCATTTATGATTCTAACCTGAGCCTTAGAAGTCTACGGGTTTGTCCATTACAGATTTCAGGCACCCACTTCGTCAAATCTCTTAACAAGAATTTTCAACACTTGGCTAATTCTGGTACCTCTCATGTTTTGGGTGAAGGTTCCTTCATTGTTTGTTTGTTATTTGGGTAGTGGCAGTTTTTTTAAGAATAAACGTAAAACCATCAATTGAATGCTTCAAAGCTACAGGTACATCCAAAACCTAGTTTTTGTATCTAAAATTTGCTTTCACCTTTTGAACATAAAAACCTACTAAGGATAAACTGGTAGTACTTTGTTCTTAAGTCCTCAAAGACCAGGTGAAACAGTTGATATGCAAACTGTCTATTCATTATGGCAAGTTAAGATTTAAACTGAGACATCACCACTGCAAGTCATGTCTGTGCAGATGTACATTTAAGCACGCAGCCCCGAAATGCGTCCGTATTTTCCAGTACTAAAATCTAAATAGCTTTCCATCTAGGAAAGACCCGCAGTTTAACCTTTGACAAATAGTTAAGATGCAGATGATATCTTCATTTAAGCAGATGATGCAAATTCATTTAAAAGATTTATCTTTCAGGAAAATATAAGTTATTTCATATCTTAAATTATTTATATTTTTAAGTAACCCTAGAATATCAAAGGTAAATTAGCAAACTTTTTTTTAAATGCAACTGAAGTTTTAATCTGTAATATGTGAAGTCTTCCTGAAAACCTAAGATCAAAAGTTATGACTAAATACACAAGGCCACATGAGTAATTAAGATTTTTTTCTTTCTGCATTAACTTAGCCGATTCAGAAAATCATAAAATCATTTAGTGTAGGAAGCCCTCACAGCCCTCATACATTGCTTCTAAATAGCTTAATTTTTCAGAAGGTCATCGAATGAATCCCCAAGCAACTTCTGTGATGCCTTCCGGGCATGTCTGGTTTTCTAGACAAATACATTATGACACCAGACCTACTCTCCAGATTAACAAAGTTGGGTGACGAGGAAATGCACTAACCTCTGAGCTGAGTGAGAATCAGCTAGATTGAATTAGCTTTAATTATAATCACTTTTGAACACTAAGTGATTTCCAAATGAAAACTGACATATAAGCATTAAACCCATCATCACAACCCTTCCTCGGATTAGACACAATTTGTACTATGAAGTTCCACTCTATTATTTACTAGCCACTTCCCTAAGGAGAAGCTCAATGGAATGCAGTTTCCCAGACCAGTTGAGAAGACTCCTCAGCTGTACTAAAATAAAACCAGCATTAAAAAGTCTCGTTTCTGTCTGCAAAGTACTGTCTTCTGTGTAAATGGCTATTAGTACTTCACAAATAGCAAAGCACTCCCAGTTCATGGAAAGTCACAGAGCTGAAGTTCCACCGAATATATATACAAATGCAGACAAACAGGCATTGAAAGAAAATCTGCATCTCCATTTTCTGTAACCTGTCCGATTCCTGCAGTTTCCTTTAGAATCCAATCCTGGGTTTGAGATATTCCATCTTTTTAGCTGTTTCACAAGAACCTGAAGACGAACTGGGGTTACAATTACATTAGCAAAAAGGTGAAGATACCAGAGACATGTTCATTATACCCGTTGTTCTACTGAAATAAACTGGCTTTCACCAAAGGATTGAACCGAAATTCAACAGAGAAGATTCTTGTCTTATTCCCCCCTAAGACTTTTCACTGTTGAAATTAATATCCTCAAGCTATTTTACTCCCTGAAGGAATACAATTTCTGACATGATGAGTCAAGCTCTTCGTGTTACAATTGCTTCAACTTTGAGGAGCCTAGTAAATAAACAATGTTTGTCATAGGTACAGGGTAAGCCAAAGTTTTCTCATAGATGTGAGTTCTGTATTAGAGGACATGGCCTCAGCCTGAAAGATCCAGGTCTCACACAGGGTTGTGAAATCTCCGATAACAAAGGTTCATAACAACATGCCCACAGCACCTTGGTTTCAGTTTCGCTTGTGCACACATGCTCAAAGCTAAGAAAAAATACACACCACCTATTTCCAGGGTGCTCAGTAAGCAGGTCACCATAACAAGTCCCTCATCTGCTTCCAGGAATAGTTTCTGAGTGAGACAGGGGCGAGATGATGCACAAGGATGGCGGGAGCATTACTGTGCTGTGCATAAACAGAGAGTGCTGCAGCAGATCTGGCACTTTTGGCACTTCATGCAACGCTGGGCTGGCAGCACAGATGCAGCATGGTACTTCTGCATGCTTCCAACACTCACTTCTTAGCCTTGTCAAAGTCAGAGAAAGACTAGGAGCTTTGAAAACCACCAAACTACCACCTGTGCACATGACCAACATTCTACAACTCTGTCTTTAGAAACCAAGAGCCCATGATATCCAAGACTTGTGACAAAACACAGAAAAAGTGGAGGGCAGCAAGACTGCTAACATGTATCACTCTCACAGGACTAAGTGGGACACACACAAACCTAAGTTCAGGTATCAATGGCCTGTTCTAAGCACTTATATCAATGTTTTAGGTACCCAAAGCCTGAGAGGCCTAAACTTTTATCTGGTACAGAAGCATCCAAGTCACTTAAACTTCCATGTATGTAGATTTTAAATTCTATCTTCCACTAAGGATTAATGTAATTTCTGTATTTACAAGACACTGGAAGCCACTCAGCCTGCTTCAAAGTACAGCGCTTCTCTCAGTCTTTAAAGAGTACCATTGCTACTAACATTTTTGTCAAAAACTACCTTCAGCAGCTCACAGCCTTAAGCCTTAACGTTTCTCTCAAGTTTTATTTCATGACTGTAATTAAAATTATCAGACACCATCTCCTGCCTGATTAATGTAGCACCAACAAGCAGATGTTAAAATCCCAAGAGGGGCTGAGCAGAGGATAGTATTTGTCATATCCTGCAGACACCGTGCCCACTTCTCTTGCCCTCCACAAATGAGTTACAACATGAAATATTAAGTGCATCTCAACAGGCCTTCAAACACATACATAACTGCAGTGAGCTTGGAGATAAACTGTGCAAGGTGCTGATGTATTATACTATACCAGTCACTTGAAAAAAGGTTTGTGTTTTTTCCTGCAAGCAAATGAGGTAGGTTTTTTTATTAAACATTGAAAGCCTCACAAGTATTGGCAGTGTAAGGCCCCTAAACTAACATTCAATACGGAGTAGAATAGAGTATGTTTTGTACGTTAATCTAGACGAATGCTGAACACAACATAATACTTCCACTTGTAGCTACTAAATCTTCCAGGTGGTTTCTCAGCCTTCCTTGGGGACACTAATTTGGGTGATAGCAGCTAACAGGTACGCGGAGAAGCGACTTGTTGAACTCCCGGACACCACTCTATCCTGAGGCAGGACGCGGGAGCTGCCCGTGCCCCGGCCGAGTCTCTGGGTCCCCCTGGCAGCACCACAGCACAGCACAGCACGGCCGCGCCGCGGCTCCGCGCGGGAGCGGCCGCCAGGCGCGGGAGGCGGCACAAGGCCAGGCGCGCTGCCATCCGCCGCTCCCCGCTCCGCCATGTGCGCACA
>VZRO01006551.1:242292-311350 GCA_013397915.1 Daphoenositta chrysoptera
GGCGGCGCGCGCCCAGCCGGCCCCGGTGTCACCCCCGGTGTCACCCACGGGACGCGTGGCCGCTCACGTACCGCCCGCCCGCGGCCCCAGGGAACGAGCCCCACTCCGCCGGGCACCCCGCCAGCCCACCCGCCAGGTGCCGCCCCGGCAGGAGCGGGGCGAGGGCGGGCCCCCCCGCCAGTCACGGTGTGATGCCACCCCGACTGCTCCGGTGCTGCCTCGAGCTCGATCTCGGGGGTTTCTGAAGGCACCTGAGCATAAACAGAAGTTACTCGGGCAGGTAAACTCTGCTCGCACAGGCCACAGGTACCACAAACCCGCAGTCAGAACTGCTTACCTTGAAAGACCAAGCTGAGTGGTTCAAACGTTCTTTCATCAGAGTTTCGACCATTTCTGCCTTGGCTGGCGTGAACAGCCAAAGGCAGCAACAGCTTCAACCCTCCCATTTTGACTTGCCCTACTTGCCTGCCAGAGACTCGGTTTCCTACAAATGCCGGTCGTGCCTGACTCCGAGCTGCAAACTAAGCTGTTCCTAAAGCTGATCCCATTCTAGGGTTTCTCTCCCATGCTCATGGCCTTGAGTAATAGCGTGGAGCACACTTGGAGAAGACATCTGTGATCTACACTAAACTTACAGAAATGTAAATGTCTTTGAGACTTCTAGCTCCCCTTGGCTGGAATGAGTCAATGATTCTCAATATAATTAGGCGGCATGGCCAGACACATGGTGTGATGGCATAAGAGCTGTTTGCTGAGGATTATATTGCCAAATACTTAATGTGTATTCTTTGGAATTTACCAAATTCTTCCATGTACTTGTCTAAGCACTCTACAGTGCAAATGTATCTATTTAAATAATGGAAATGACAACAGAAAGCAAAAGAAGAAGAAAAAGTGGTGGATCTGCCAAGTATCTGCAACACATTCTATATTAAGAACAAGGAAACTATAAAGGATTCTATTCCGTATGGTTCCACACCAGCTTTGTTCCAGTGTTTGGCAGTAAAATCTCAGCCCCTAAAAGCAGATGTCTTTGTGGTAAATAAATCCCATCTGCAAGACAGAAGTTTATGGAGAGAACTTAAGGATGCCCTCCTATACCCCAGCACACTGAAACTTTGAAGGTGGGTCTCTTTATATCATGCAATTTTAAATAGCTAGAAACCACAAAACTGTAAGGAGGAAAAAGAAGGATCTAGGACAAGGGTTGCATAGTCCAAGCGATAGGAATTAGGGAGAAACGGAGATGGAGAAAAATTATTCTAAAATTAAAATACCTCTACCCCCACTTGCAACCCTTTTAAAATTGTACTGGATACTAATGTCTTATTTATCTGAGGTGTCTGGTGCTTGAGGATATAAGGAGGGCAGTGATGTACAGAAGGCGTTTGGTAAAAACGAGCAGTCGATTACTATTATTGCAAGAACAATTATATGCTGTTGCAGGCGTTCCCTTTATTCAATCAGCTAAAGTGGCAATCAGCTGTAAACAAGTGATTCACAAGGCAGTGGCTTGCCGTGCTTGTCTTTCTGAGATCTAGCACCTCCTGACATGCAGAACCCTGAGGTGACACCCAGTGACCTCTGTGAAGGGGTACAGAAGAAATGAGATGTGCAGAAGCCAGCAGTGTGGAGTAGAGAGCGAATGGTAGTCAACAGCCCCAGCGGAGGACTGGGCACAGGTCTGAGCATGTCTAAGCTGGAAACGTACCTCTAGGTTGGAGGGAAAGTCTTTTCAACCAGAATTCAGAAATGTCTTTTGAGGGTTTGAATTAGTCAAGTAAGTCGGCCCCTTCTCATATAAAACTGAAGTCCTTAACCAAGGGCTTTTTAGCAGTTTTTGAAGAACAGCTAAAACAAGTTATGAAAACATTTTTTAATAAGAAGCAGTTTCTGTGAACAACTAGAAAGGGACAAGTGACAGGATGTAAGGACACAACTCCTGCTTCCACGTGGCACCTGCCATCACAGGCATATGGAAAGAGGAAAAGACAAACTTATTTCTTATAATACCTGAATTGTATGCACATGCAAGCCTTATAGTTTGTTTTGCTGTCAAATGGTTCAACTTATCCTGACATTTGTGCAGTCATGAAAATGATATAAAGAAACTTCAGTTAGACTTGAGTTTTAAAGGCTGATATATTTTTCTTTGTTTTTTGTGTGTTTACCATGATCATGCTCTGTAACTTGTAGTTTTGGTCTGTGTGGATAGTTGAAGTACAGCCTTGGAATTGCACAGAACATCAAACTAATGCTATTTTGAATAATGAGAATAAAATAATCTGAGAATACCTTTGATATTGACACAGATATACTTTCCATGTAAACGTGGTTTTGTTTTTTTTAATATTACATCTTGAAGTTTTTTTAAAAGACAGAACATGTGTGTGAGAAATGTTCAGGTGTGGTCACTGATTTTCTTCGAGCTGGGACAAAGAACCTTGATAAGAGACACTAGGAGAACTTGCCTGTGGCATAGAAGCTGGGATATGTCTTCTGGGGACAGTGACTTGAGGTCAAATTGCTGCTCCAAATCAGCAGAAGAAGAGTTTGAACCAGTCCCTCTCATGCTAGTTGAGTGTCTTACTCAAGGAGCTGTACAATACCAGGGAATCTGACCTCTCCCTCCGTGCCCAGCAGTAACCAGCGATGCTCCCTTCTGAGCCTTTCCCCCCAGGGCTTGCATCACTGGCTCGGTGGCTGTGGAGGGGGGCTCAAGCAGAGGCTGTCTGCAGAAGCCTGGAGGGCACTCAGGGATGGGGCACAGCTCTGGGCCCAGAAGAGGGCCAAGCACCGATGCTGTTGCAGGAGGCTAAACAGCATTTCTGTAACAGCCTGTTGCAACAGATGAGTTCAGCACTGAGATGCAGGCTCAGTCTCGCTAAGCACAGCATCCAGCCTGCTTGTGCTGCATTCAGGCCACAGCCAAGCTAAAGCAGCAGTGCCTTAGCTAGAAAAATATGTTGGCCATGAAGCTTAGTATGCTTACTTTGGATCAAGTACTCCACTGTGGCAGCTGATTCACTGAACATTAAAGCTGCTTTCAGTCACTCTTGTACTACTGGAAAAATGCAGAAGGTCCTTAGTATGAACCTGGATGTGATTACCTGAACACCTAGACATCCCTTCCAACTACTAACAAAGGCACCTAACAAAGGCTCAGTTTTACAGGACTCATGTCCTGCTCAGCACTGTAAACCTGCAATGTATGAAAAGCTACAACCACACATTCTCTTCTGATCATGTCTGATTTCAGAACAGCTCACCCTGATTGTTTTCCAAAGGACCAATTGCCCAAGGTTACCATCTCCTGAAATCTGTTGGCGGATGTGAGCACTGAGTTACAGCAATGGATGATATGAGTGCTCCTTGTCTACTTGTGTTTCTTGTAGCTGGCTGAGCTACAATCACCATGGAAGTTATCATCAGTCACTGAAAATGAGAACACTCACTGAACTATTTACAGAGTAAAAACTCCAAGTGCCACAAAGAGATGCCTTTTCCTCGGTACAATTTCAAATAGAACTGCAACCCTGTGTGGAACTACTAGGTTTATCAGTACACAGTGAAAACAGAGAACCCAGAGTATTCCTTTAAAAGGACTAGATTGCTTTCTTGTGGCTAAAAGCAATTCTTTCAACTCTTACTGGATGATTGTTCCAAATTACATGGCTAGACAATGAATGACACAGCACAGAGCTGGTTAGTTTTTCCTCGTATTGTTTACTTTTTGAGGAGCTACTTGTTTCAAAAAAGAAAATACATAATCTCAGAAAGCAAGTCCTAGTTTAGAAACAGTGCCACAGGCAGCATAGAAAGTTCTGCTGAACTAACACATGGCAAATCATGCAAATCCCCCTGCAGAGCTGAGTGAACAGCTCTCACAGGTTTCTGGTTTGCACTTGCTTCTGCTTTTGTGAAATGAGTGCAAATTTTCCCTCAGGGAATGCAGGGGTAGCAGCAAACTAAAGAAATACAGTGTGTGTAACCCTTGACATACTGTAATAAAAGACAACGAAAAATAACATTGTTTGAAAAAAAGTGAAATGCTGAAATGAGATTATACACTTTTTGATACAATAAACCTTTAAACATCTTTCATTTTTCAATATTTTTAACTGTACAGGGACTAAATAATGACTCTTCCTTATATTAGAGGGATTGCTCATAGATACAGAAGGTATAAAAGAAAAGTAACAGAAACAAAAAAAAACCAAAAAAACCCCAAACCTAGAGGAGAGATAGAGAAAATAGGGATACAGTGTGTAGTGATAAACTCGGGCAAAAAAAGTAAATTATTCAGGTGTATTGGAAACGATGAAGAAATGTATGTACAAGTACTTTAAAGGTAGTACAGAAGTTAAAATCTCAAGTATGCCACACTTGGTGTTTTTGGGGTAATTGCTGGGGGCTAGAACTCACTGTAGGTTTGTTTTTTTAAAATAGTCTACTCACAACAAAATAATTTTATTGGGAAAAATCAACAGTGCTAACTGAAACATCACTGTAGAATAGACTTTTTAAAGGAACGGTATGTGAAACTGGTGAATTATTAAAACATCACATTAGAACAAATCTTCTTATAATGTATGTAAATTAGTTAAGTAATAATAGAAAAACAAGACGTATCTCTTGTAGTGCCTGCAATTGGTGCTAATGTATCTAACACTAACACAATATCTAACACTAATGTATTTAACACTAACAGTAAAACTATGTCCAGAGGGGTTCTTGTTTCTAGTATTATTGCTCACTTCACTTGATAAAATAAATGCCATGAAAATTGATAGTTACAGTCAAGGGGTTTGCTTTGGTCTCATGAGGATGTAAGTCCAATACCTTATACATGATAGGAGGAAGTTCACTCCCTTAAACTACTCCGGTACTTTGACCTTCCCAGGTTTAATGGTTTGGAGTTTGGTTTGATTTGCTTTGGTTTTTTCACGGTAAGAGAGTGTACTAACCAGTGCCAGAACTCTCTGTTCCTGTTAAAGTGCCCACAGTAGCACCCCTGGATATATATATTCAGCCTCCCAGTGAGACAGGAAATGGTTTGGAGCCATATGAAAAAAAAATAGCATCCCAAATAAGGGGGAAAAAACAGTAACCCATTCTTGTGGAAAGAATTCCCTCCCTCCTTTTTGCCCTCTAAAAAAATCACAGATGGAGCAGTTACAAACATTCTGTTTAGATCATCTTCAGTTGTTTCATTTTATTCTTATTATTTCACTCTTTATTAGCATTAATTCCAGTGTTTGCAACTAAAAATCATAATAAAGCCAAATCTTGCATTTTATAATTTAAAAGTAACAACATGGAACCTTGACAATTTTAGCACTTTTGTCCCATACATGTCTTGAGTTAAAACATTTGCTAAGACTAACCCTTTTGGACAAGCAAATTATTTTCAATGAAGTGACAATTACCAATTTAATCTATGACCTTGGCCTTCAAAATAAAATTCTCAGCAGCTCTAGTCAGAGTATGACCTAGCACAGGAGAGTTACTTCCTTCCCCCCTTTTAGCCTGATTTCTCTGAAGATGATGAACCTTCAATGAGCACAGACACGGACACTGCTTGCTTTTCTCAATTCATTCTTCTATATCTTTGTTTTCTTCAGCAAAACGAGCAAAACTTTTTTTTTTTTTTTTCTGAAGGCTGCTGCCTTGGCACCACATAACAGTACAGAATACAGGTAGAAAGAATTGTAGCTACTCCAGTCAGCAAAAACACTGAGGGTGCCTCAAAATTACAGTTCAAAACACAGCACTTCAAGTCATGGCATTCAAAGGCTGATCAGCTGCATGAAAAAAAGCTGTCTGAAGCATGTCAACATAGGGATATGAACAAGCTTTATTAAGTAAACTTGTAAGAAATGGTGCATATTTAAAACTTTCGTAAGACTCATTTTCTCTCTTTGCTCCTGTACTGCTTCATCTGTAGCTTTGACTTGGGGCTAGAGCTGAGAGGAGTCAAAAGAAAATGTAAGGATATTCAGCTGAAGATCTTTGAGTTTGGTCAATGCAGTATCTTGCATGCAGATTCTTAGGACAGTCTGTCAGGGGCTGACACCAGTTCTGTCCCAGAGGAAGAGTTTGTCTGGAAGAGTTTGTACCAATGGGGTTCTCAGATACTTAAATCCTGTTTACTGAAATAGCCAAAGCACACTTTTGATCAGATTGTGCTGGGTATTGATATTGCTCAAGGCCCCCATCTACCCACCTGAACTGGTTTCTAGGGAGGTTTGCTGCTTGCCAGGGGCTTAGATCTGGGACACTGTGGAGACACTGGTGTGGCTTGCCCAGTCCTCAGAATGTTGACCCCTGCTGGGCTTCCAGGGGGACACCAGAGCTGCTACCAGGGAAGACATGAAGTGTATGGAGTGTGTCTACACGACTGTGGGCGAGAGCATGGGGGCCAAATGGATTTGTTCTTGATCCTGCTGGTGAGGGGGAAGGGCTTGACATGGAGTGAATGAATCCTTTGGATCAACAAGTGGTTGTGCAGCTCGTGTCAATGACAGGGATTTTTTTTAATGAGTCTGGGTCCTTTGTGAGGATCAAAGATCTTTGGGGAAGATATGGGATCTCACCATAGTAGGCAGGCCAAAAACATTTTTGCTAACAGGCTGGCCAACGTGGTAAAGACATTTTGAAAATGGGAAAGATGGGAAAGGGAAATGACAACCATAGTCAAGTGAGGAAGGGATGACCTGGGGTGACAAGTAAAAGATGCAGGGTGAACAAGAGAGACCTTGAAACCAGCAGTGCAGGACTGAAGGGGACCTTAAGCATATACACCCAAATAAGAAAGTGCTAAAATAACATTATGAAGGAAGTTCTCACACTTATCCTGGTAAAAGGCCTGCTCAGGGACTGACTTAGATGAATCCCATAGGAGATGGGCCTGCAGAAAAGAGAGGTCCAGGTGAGTTTACTAATTTTTCAAGGATGCCCTCCTCGAAGCTTAAGAGCAGTTCATCCTGACTTGCAGAAAGTCAAACAAAGGTTGCAGGAGGTCTTCATGGACAAACGAGTTCCTGAAAAAACACTGTCATATAAAGGAAGCATCACAAGGGCTGGGAGTAGGGATAGGTAACCTGTGCGGAATATAGAGATGCTGTCTGAGCATGCAAGAATAACATTAGAAAAGGCAAAGCCTACCAGGACTTGAATCTCTTAAGGGACATGAAAGGCCACCAGAAGGGCTTCTACAAGTGTCTCAGCGGGAAGGGCTCTGTGTTGGATAGGACAAACAAATGACACAAAAATGGCCAAGATGCGCAATGCTGCCTTTGCCTCCATTTTCGCAGATAAGATTTGCCTTCAGGAGTTCCAGGTCCCTGAAGACAGGGTGAAAGTGTGGACCCAACAGCCTCCTGGGTTGCCTCAGGTCTAGGGAGGTGTTCCTTCCTCTCTGGTCCAGATTCATCTGTAGTGCTGAGTCCTGTCCTGGGCTCTTCAATACGACATGGATGTACATAGCAGCTCTGGAAAAGAGCTGTCCTGACTAGGAGACTGGGGCATCTCTCAAAGGAGAAAAGGCTGAGAGAGCTGAGACTGTTGAGTCTTGAGAAGGGAATACTCTGGGCAATTTTATCAGTATTTATGAACACCTCCCTGGGGGTATAGAGAAGACAGAGCCAGACTATTCTCAGTGGTGCCCAGTCAAAAGACAAGGGGCAGCGGACATAAATTGAAATATGGTAAATTTCATTTAAACATATGAAAAAACTTATTCACTCTGAGAGTGATTAAACACTGGCACAGGATACCAGTTTGAATCCTTGGAGATACTCAAAGCCCAATTGAGTACAGCCCTCAGCAACCTGCTCTAGCTGTTCCTGCTTTGAGCAGGAATTTAGACTGGATGACTATTCTGTGATTTGATGGTATTTACATAAAAGCCTTGTTGACATTTGATGTTCAAGGATGTGAGATAGAAAAGCTGCAAAAAAACTCTCAGCTAAATTTTTCATTATGAAAAATGTGCAAAAATGCAATGTAATACCATTAGTTTAAAACCACCAGAGCAGTAGCACAGCATGCCTAATATATACAATGTTCACATGTCATCTGATTAATTCCAAAATGCCCATGAAAAAGGCAAATCGAAATTATTCGCTATGGTTTGCATGACAGATTTGCATGGGGAAAGAAAGCATTCATACTTGGGGAAGTGGAAGTTGTCTATATTCTCTGTTATTTATTAGGTCTCTTTCTAGAAAGCCATGCTGAGTCCCAGTTATAAATATAGCATTTTAGCGTTCTGTGGGAGAGCAGACTGTTTCTGCATCGTTTGGCCTTATAATCTCTATGCGTTTCAAATCATATCTGTAGCCTAATTTAGGCTGTTTTCTTACAAAATATAACAGTATTTAAAAGCTGATGGTACTGCTAAAACTGCTTTGACTTTTTTTGCTTGTCATTCTGTCTTCATGCTTTGTTTTGATGCTTTTGCTTTTCATCTTTCTCTGTCTCCCCCTGCAATAAGCAGACCTGGGGCTCCTAAGAGCTCTGTGGTATTGCTACATCAGCTGAAAAAGGATGCAGGGCAGAAACTAGGCAGAAAAATAAGGGGAAGTTGCAAAGTATGGGAGAAGAGCAAAGGAGAGGAAGTTTAGTGAGTGAAGTAACCAAAGCCTTTAAAAATAAGGGGTGGAATTAATTCCACCTGTCTTCAGGTGTTCTCAACTTCAATATCACCACTTTCCTGTGTTGCATTAATAGTGAAGAAAGATAAGCCTTCATACAGTGTAATTCACCTGGGCTGTTTTAATGGTTTGAAGGTGAGACTTATGCTCAAGAAATGCCTCTTTCTGTCTGTTGACAATACAAGTCCTAGAGGATGATCTCAAATATAAGTGTGTGCATTTAATGAATCCACATAAATTCTCTAGCACTGTTTTCAACACCTAAAGTGAAGAACAGAAAGCTGAAGATTAGAAGCAGTCTGGGCAGCTTGTACTGCCAAAGCTGAGTGCCCAAGAATGCCTGGAACACAAATTGCCCAGTATATTTATTTTGAAAGTTTAGTGTTGTTTTTCCTTTCTGTTTTCTGCAGTGGTGTCTGGGTCTGAAATGCAGAGTATATACATCCAGTCAGTAGGTTGTTTGGCTTGGATTTGGATCTGTAAGGATAACATCTCTTCCCAGTTTCACCTGGCTCCCTGAGTCCCTTTTCCTCAGGTGCTCCAGAATTACTCTCTGGAACTTGATGATGGTTGCAAAATTCCAGGTGTGGGCAGATGTGCAAATATTATATGATGTGTTTCTCCTTTCCTTTAGCACAGCTCTGTTGTTTTGGGGCAGATGTGGTGTTTGTCCTCAGGATACCTTTTCTCATTAATTTGCTGCTCCAGGAAGCAAAAATTCCTAATATTTTTGCTGATGCCAGAAGGACAAGAAAGATGGTCAAGACTCTTGAAAGGTCTAGATGAGAGCCTAGAACTGCTATGGTGAGTATGTATCCCCTGGGTGAACACATCTGCATTGAGCTAGAAATACCTGGTTATGAGGCAGCATTTAAGCCTGGGGAATTCATCCAAACGAGACACCGTAAAGGTAAAGAGGCAATCTGATCCAACCGTGAAGCTCTGCAGAGAGAAAAGACAGAAAGCAGACTTCTTAATCCAAATGTGCATCTGTTACATAAACAACCTCTTGAAAAAACATCACTGTGGAATAGCCTTTTTTTTTCAGCTCAAAAGGAATAATAAATGGTGAATAAAATAACAAGGAACTCAGAAGAAAGGGTGAAAAGAGCCTTTCTGCAAAATCCCTTAAGGAATTCTGAAAAAAACTTTCCCGACATGTCAAAGGCCAGATTCTCCGATTTCTGTTTAACAGCTGATCATCCAGCCATGAATTCACTGCTAATGCACAATGAAAAATAATATGATTACAACATAAATAATTTATAAGCACTAGCCATCACTGGCAATACAGACATAGTTTTAAAAGATTACCACCTTTTATTTAGGAATGAACAAGCATAATTACATTTGCTCTGTAAAAATCAGGTGTCCTATGTAAATTCAACATTATGCAATTAAATTTTATGACAAGTATTCAGTAAATTCCAGAATTCAGATATTTCTAGGGAACATTTGTCTGTTCACAAAGTAAATTTTACCTTGGAGTTCTTGTGATTTCTCTACCACACCAGTTTTACATTTAGGGTAACATATTGGTTTTAAATTATCTGTAGCTACCCAAGTAGTGGAATTTCACATATCAATATGTTATGTACCATAAAATACTAATATAAACATTTACTACTAAAGACTACTACATTTTATTATGCAGTCTATCAATAAGCATTTTTTGAAAATATTGTTTCCTATTAGATATTCAGACATGAATATATTCATTAGGATGTCATGGTATTTAAAATACCTTACACATTACATAGCATTTTATAACATTCAAGTGGAATTACTTGTATTAGAGGAATAGGAATACAATAATTAAGTAATTTGTAAACGGGATATAAATTCATAGGCAAGCAGTGCTCCAAATATTTATGAATGTCTAGCATGCTCAGAGCCTTACTTTTTTTAAATGAAAAAATATGAGTTGATGAAATACTGCATTGCAAATATATGCTCTTGACAGTCAATGAACTGGAGGAATCCTGCTTCATTAAATTGATTGCTTACTCCAAAAATATCTACATCTACAGCTCTGCCTCCCAAATCCCATGAGGCAGCCGGCAGCAGCCAGCCACCTGAATGCTTTTCAGTCTCGCAGGATCTCATTAGATGCTGAGTATTCCAGCCATGCTTCTGTCCCTGCTGCCCTCGTTCCTGCTGCTGAACAGTCAGTCTGATCCCAGTCCTGCTGACTTCTTGTGTGGTGCCAGAAAGGGCAGTATTGGTGTGCTGCCCTCTGAACTCGGCCTCTTGCCCTGGTCCTGTGTTACATCTCATTCTGGGGTGTGTGGCCTGCAGGCAGCTCAAGTCTCCCTCCTGTGTGGTTCCCCTTGGTGCTGGACTGCAGCTCCGTGGAGTCTACCCCTGGATCCTGGCTCCAGTTTTAGCCTTCGATTCCTGTAATCAATAACTGTGACTTATAATTGTTATCTAAGATCTCACTAGCATTACACCTATTTGTTTTCATACTCCTACCAAGGAACTGAAAACATCTGCTAGGTGGTGGCTGGGAAAGCAGGTACAGCAAAGTGCAGCTGCACGGACCTGAGGGTTCTATAAGGAAAGATACACAGTTTTTCAAACCATTAAAACAATAGCTGTTTTCTGTTTGAACTTTGGCACCTTAATAAAAGGCACTTTTGACATAGCTAAAATGGAAGAACAGCTTCAAAGGAAACAAGAACATGTGTGGCCTCCTGAATTTTAATTCATTGGCTTCAGATAATTAACTACTTACACTGTCTATGTGTATAAATATTCTTTTTACTCTCACTAGTTTACTTACCACTGTGGATTTTGGGGTCTTTGTTTGTTGTTTTTGTTTTGGGTTTTTGTTGTTCTTTGCTGTCAGAGAGTTCTGGAAAAAAATTGAAGCATATGCAGTGATAGGTGATTGCAGGCCTAGTCTTCTTCATGCATTACTCAGCAAAAAAAGTAAGGGAGTTGGTTTATAGTCTGTACGATACTCACTTGTTGCTTTGGACTTAGGTGGATGTTGTCAAGACTGGTTGAAATGTTGGGATAGAGTGTGTACGCTCCAGGAAATCTGTGGAAAAAGGCAGGTATTGAAAGTCCTGCATAGCCATTGGAAAAGGATTAAAAATCCCCCAAGATTCAGCAGCAGGCAGAGCATGCATCAGCCAAGGAAAGAGCTACCCATCTTTGCTCCAGTCCTGGGGAGCAATCCTGCACAGATCCCGAAATGAACAGCTCTGCATCTTTCAGCCACACCTACAACTGCTCTGTGCTTTGGTTTTTCATCCTGTTGGTGTGCAGCTTTTGTTTAATGGGATTAGAGCACTGGAACAGTATAATTGAAGTTCTTTTCTTCCTTAGTATGAGCATGTGTATTTCATCTGCCTCATCTGCATTAGTCATGTTTGCTGGGAATATGCAGCCATTAAGTGGGTCATTTGGAGCTGGATGGCGTGCCATCAACCACACACAGTCCTTCCCACTTCTCTCCCACATTTCATGCATTTGCCCTCATGGGTAGGACAGAGCACTTACTACTCTGTTCCAGTGTTCCTGAGAACAGAGAGACATTATTCTGTACTATTTCTTATCTTGACAAATTAGTTTCTTCCTTCTGAAAACAGAAATTTGTGCTTGCAGCCCTGCAAACTGCAGCTTGATGCTCCTTCTTTTTCTGTTCCCTCCTCCTTTTCACAGGAGCCCGGTACACTTCAGAAGTTCCTCCAACGGGTAGGTGACTACTGACGGCCACTGTGTAATTTTAGGGGAAAATCTTAGATTTGCAGGCTGTGTATCCCTTTCTTAACTTCATGGTTATGGCATACATTTAAAACACTTTTCAGGGCTCTCTAGACATTCCATTTGATCTGTGTGTTGCATTCAGAATAATCCCTGTCAAGCACAGGTGGCATTTTGCAGGTGCCGTAAATGAAATGTAGAGTTCTGAAAAACAAAAAACAATGCAAATTCTATTTTAAAGTATCTCTGGTAAAGTCCCAAAGACATTTTGTGTAGGAAGAATGTAATTTTGAAAAGATTTTGCAAAGGGAAGAGATGAGGCAGCTGGGAAAATGAGGCTACTTAATTGTTCTGGTTTCTCCTTTGCCCTATCATTCCTTATCCTGCACTTAACCAACAAGAGGTGACTCCGAGGGCAGGTTTTTTCTGTTCCCTACAGAGTTGATACGAGAGACAGGAGCTCCCCTATGCAGCACACTCATTTCATTAAGACACCATCCAGCCCAGAGCCTTCAGCAGAGCAAAACAAAACCATTAAGAGCATCAGCCTGAGCATCTAGCAAGGATTTCCTGGATTACAGCTCAAGCTGATTTTACATCAAAGATGGCAGATGAACCTAGAGATTAAGATTTTCCTCTTTTTCTGGTGGATCTTACTAGAGGCCATGCAAGCATTGTAAAGGGCCTAACCAGGTAGGATTGCTCATCCTGAAGGGTGAAGAAAAACATGTACAGTTGTCTACCCCTCTTTGATAGCCTGCATGTTTGACAGATAAAGTAATATACCGAATAAAGATAATCTCAGGTCCTTGAATTAATGAACTACATGGAACTTCAAAGGAGAAGCACAGATTGCAGCAAAACTGGGGAAACTCAGGCAGGATTTTAGTGGCCAAGAATCTACTTGCAGTCATAGTATCATCAAAGATAATTCCATTTATAAAGGATGGTCAGGCCTTACAAGGAGACAAACTCCATTCTTTGCTCAGCACATGGTATAAAAGGATCAAAAAGAGGCAAAAATACTATGAGTAAGAAATTTCTGACTCTGCTGACTTCATCAGTGCGTTCATTAGCACCTTTTCAATTATTAAGTGCTCTGGCTGCTGCAGTTATTACTGATCCATATTAATCCTCCAAGGAACATGAGATGACAACACCGAGTCATGATGACCTTGTCTTTCCATTTGCTACTGCTGGTCAGGAATTTTCCAGTGAAACAGCTGTTCACTCAAAAGTGTGAATTTTCAAAAAATATTTGTCTTTGTTGGAAATAAACACATTTCATTGATTTCTGTTGGCAAAGTTTTTTTCATTTGACATGGTCTTTCTACAGCTGATATTTATGCAGAGGTTTTTTCCTGAGGATGTTAGATAAATCAGCCCCCTTTCTTCCTGGCAATTCATACAAAGTGAATGAGAGGAGGCTGAGGAACACCTAACACAGACTGAGTTCTAGGCTGACCCACCTTCAAGACCAATTTTGCCTACACAGGCCTCACACAATGTAGCAGATAAAAACAGTCATTCCAAACCTTAACAAAACAATAGGGAAGTGGCATAAGCCTTTTTTATTTTTCTCATGAGTGTTTCAGACATTTTGTAAGAGTCACAGCTGTGTGAGAAGGAAACATCAGAGATTAACTTTCAGACACCATCAGTTCAACCAAATATTGAATTAAATCTATTGTACTCTGAAAGAAACAGATTCTTCTTTTCTAATCTACTTTAAAATTATTTAAATTATTTTTAATATATTTTAAAATACAGCTGTGTCATTTTGTTCAATATCTTGTTTCCAAAGTCCCACCAAGCTCCAGTAAACCTAGGAACAGTAAATAGTTCTGTATGCATTGAAATGCTTTATAGTATTTTAGTATAATTATAGGATTTTTGCCTTTCCTTTTCTTTTTCCATACTCCTGCATGATTCAGTGCTCTTTCTGTGTATTCAGCTGGGTAGTGGTTCTGTGCAACAAAGAATTATAAGTATGTGTGTAACGGTTACATTAAAATGAACATTTATCCAGTTGGGAAAGTCTGCTGGAAGCCAACAGATCCAAGAAGATATTAAGTCAGGCTTTGTTATCATCAAAGTTTTTATTCATCTTTGCAGTGGAGATGAGCAATGGTCTTTAGAAGGTTCCAGAGGAACCAAAGAGTTGTTCTTTTTAGTGTGAGAAACAAAGATCAGGAACAGCAAATAAATGGCCAATGTGTGAGTTACAAGGCCAAAGTGGAATGAGGCAAAATATTGCTAGGAAAGGGAAAGAATGGGGTAGTAGATTCATGAAAGAGGAAAAAGATAGAAGGAAAACCAGAACAGAAAATGAGTGAAGATAAAAATAGAAGGCTGAAATCTGGTTTTATAGACTGAAAGATGTAAGACATCATAATTTTTATTATTACTTTAATTGTTACTACAATTACTATAATTGCTATTGTTTCCTTTTCTTTAGCAATAATAGTACTAACAGAAATGTGGGGAGTTAGGACAAAAATCCCATAAAAACTTTCAAAAGGCTCTTGAAGAGGGACAGAAGTCTGAGTAAGAGTTATCTGGTTTCATTGTTGGGTAAAATTTCTCCCACTTTCTACTCAAAAATTAGTGGAAAGTCAATATTTGTGTAGTGACCTGGAGGCAGGGGTTGTCTTGAATGAAATAGAACTAGGGCTGATCAAATAAATGTGAGAATTCTTCAAAAAAGAGTTACCTGCTCAGAGAGGTGTTAATTTTTCTGGGTGCAGGAAATGTTTAATTTGCATTCCCAAGTCAGCAGCAGAGATGCTCAGGATATGCCAAAATTCTACCTTTGCTCTCCAGAGTAGAATGGTTCTTAGGGAAAGGGTGTTCATGGGCTGAAAAATCTCCCAACCCAAAGCCACAGAGATGTTTGAAGGTCGGTCTGGAGTGGATTGCCTCCCAGGCACATCAGAAGACAGTGAAAGGACTGAGCTCAAGGCAAAAACTTACATTTTGTATTTTTTGGAGGAAGAGAAGATGAGTTGTCCTCATTTTGAATTTAGATATTTTTCAGAATGTCATTTTAATTTAGTTTTATTTAGGCAGCTGCTAAATCTCTTAAATAAATCAAATTTGAATTAAATAGACAATGACAGGAACAAGGGTGGTGGTAAAGAAACATGCTACCTACTTCTTTTCAGACAAGCATCCTTTTTCATGGGAAGGATAAAGGAGTCAGAATCCCTCTAAGAATGCTATTGAGCTCGTAGCAGCTTAGGAGATCTGAAAAATAAAAGAATAAGGATTTGCAGTAGAACTGTGTAGGAAAAAATATGGAGCAGCTGAAATAAAATGGATACTTAGTCCTTTAAGTCAGAATATTGTCAGACTGAGCATGCCCTTCCTTTCAACTCTCATAGGACATTGCTTTTGCTATTCACTCAGGTTTTTTCTATTCTCTTTTATTCCCAATCAATGAAATATAATACAGCTGCATCACCTGATAGGCCACAGCTATCAACTATGTTTTCTGAACATTAAGTAAAAGGAAATTCCCTGGATTTCCAGGTTTTGTTTATGTTCCGTTTTCTATAGCTTTATATCCACCTGGGTAAGCACTTCCAAAGTGCTGGAATTCACCTTGCAAGTGGCCTGTACAAATGATCCTTCCTTAGAAAAGTTAGGAAGGTGAGTCCATTTAGTAATAATTCTCTGGAGAAGCACCAAATAGCCCTAAGCAATAAAGATTTTTGCCTTTAGCTCTTTTCACCCTCATGGTTTCCAATGGGAAGGAAGGACGGAAGGGAAAGTGTGTTTTTCCCTTATTCATGAGAGTTTCAGTTCATGCTAAATGAGCAGAGATGGTGTGCAGGTACAGTGGATTTTTAGCTGTCAAGCAATTTGTCTGGGTAAGGTTTTTCCTCCTTAGTGCCATTTAGCACCATTATTTTTGGATGAGACATGTTAAAGAGAGAAGAAATGGGCTGTGTGAAAATATGCGACGCCATGCCTAGATGCAATTTCCATGTGAATTATTTTAAATCTTCACTTCCAGGATGTCAAACATTAGGGAAAAAATGCAGTCAATCCTACCTTCTTCTCTGAAGGAAATCATAAGTATGAGCTCACATTTTTTGGAAGGTCAGATGATGCATTAAAATCCCATCATTCCAACTTTGAGTAGGCAGTCCCTGCAGTAGCTGTAGAGATCATTCTGTGCTTGTTCCGTTTAAGGCTGTCGTTTCTATATCCACTCTTGGAAAGGAAAAAGATGTTCACAATACCTTGCTCTGTTTATTTATAAATTGCCAGATCTTTGTCTGGAAGAATCCCAGGCACAAGAAAAAAAACCCACAACAAACTTCTATTGAATGTTATAGTTTAATTAAATGGGTTTATGTTATCCTAGAATTTCATTTCTAGTTTATTTCCTTTCCTGATTAAAAAAAAAAAATTCCATTAGTAGCAACATACTTGTCTCTCATAGTTGAAATTAAACTTGAATGGAAGTTCTTACTAAAAATTATTCCATTTTATAATTTTGTTGCAAAAACACAACACTCAGTTTTGCATTTAGCTCTCATCCTCACCATCTCCATTTACATTTTCGGGAGAATTTGGAGCTCAGAAAAGGTGCCAAACTGACGGCACTGGAAGCCAAGAGCCTCTATTTATCTGCAGGCTGCTGGATTTTCATAGTCACAGAATGGTTTGGGTTGGAAGGGACCCTGATGACCCTGTTCCAACTCCCCTTCCATAGGCAGGTGCGCCCTTCGTTAGACCAGGTTGTTCAGAGCCCCATCCAACCTGGCCTTGAACACTTCCACGGATGGGGCATCCACAGCTTCTCTGGGCAACCTGTTCCAGTATCCCTTTGCCTTCACAGGAAAGAATTTCTTCCTGATATCCAATCTAAACCTGCCCCCTTTCAGTTTGAAGCCATTCCCCTTTGTCCGACCACTACACGCCCTTGTAAAAAGTCCCTCTCCAGGTCTCTTGTTGTAAGCCCCCTTCATACACTGGAAGGTGCCTTCCTGGAGCCTTCTCTTCTCCGGGCTAAAGTCTCAACTGTCTCAGCCTGTTCTCATAGGAGAGGCGCTCCAACCCTCTGATCATTTTTGTGATGCTCTCCTGGACTTGCTTCAACAGGTCCATGTCTTTTCTGTGCTGGGCACCCCATAGCTGCACGGAGCACTCCAGGTGGGATCTCTCCAGAGCAGAGCAGAGCAGNGACCACTACACGCCCTTGTAAAAAGTCCCTCTCCAGGTCTCTTGTTGTAAGCCCCCTTCATGCACTGGAAGGTGCCTTCCTGGAGCCTTCTCTTCTCCGGGCTAAAGTCTCAACTGTCTCAGCCTGTTCTCATAGGAGAGGCGCTCCAACCCTCTGATCATTTTTGTGATGCTCTTCTGGACTTGCTTCAACAGGTCCATGTCTTTTCTGTGCTGGGCACCCCATAGCTGCACGGAGCACTCCAGGTGGGATCTCTCCAGAGCAGAGCAGAGCAGAGGGGCAGAATCACCTCCCTCAATGTGCTGGCCACGCTGCTTTGGATGCTGCTCAGGAGAGGTTTGGTGGTTTCACACCAGTGCTGTATGCAAACTTGATAGGAAAGCTCACATGTTAGAGGGCACTTCATGCTTTCACACATTGTTTTCTTGTTCTGTCAGCACTAATATCCTGAGTTTGGCTGGGGTAGAATTAATTTTCTTCCCAGTGGCTGGTATGGGGCTGTGTTTTGGATTTATGCTGAACACAGAGTTGCTAACATAGAGATCTTTTTTTCTTATTGAAGAGCAGGGCTTACACAGAGCCAAGGCCATTTCTTTCTCCTCTCTTGCTGCCACACTGGTGAGAGGACTGGGGGTGCATGGCAGGTTGGGAGGAGACACAGCCAGGACAGGTGACCCAAACTGACCACAGGGATATTCCAGACCATCTGACATTGTGCTCAGTTATATAAAATGGGGGGAAGAAGGAGAAAGGGGGGGATGTTTGGAGTGAGGGTGTTTGTCACCCCAAGTCACTGCTACACCTGATGAGGCTCTCCTGGAGTTGGCTGAACACCTGCCTGCCCATGGGAAGCAGTGAATTAATTCCTTGTTGTGCTTTGCTTCTGTGTGTGGCTTTTGCTTTCTCTATTAGACTTTCTTCACCACAGCCCACAAGCTTTCCAGTTTTTACCCTTCTGATTCTCTCCCCAGTCCCTCTGGTGGGGGAGGGAATGAGAAGCTGTGTGGGGCTTGGATGCTGGCTGGGCTTAAGCCACAACTGACAACAACAGCAAGTTACTGGGCTTGAAACTATTCCTGCAGGTGGTGAGGAAGAGGACTATCTTCCACCGGGGAGTTGCTATGTAATCTGACGTTTCTGTAGTGCATCTCAAATTAAAACTCCTCTTCCAAAATCTCTGACTAGCAGTCCCAAAGGGGCATACTGGGGAGGAGGGAAAGGAACTAATAATCTATCCTGAAACTTCACCCTGAGGCTGAAGGAGGCTACCTGAGATGTGACAAGGGGCTTCCAAAGTGAGAAGGCATTCAGAGCCATTCATTTCTGTCATGTCTTGGCATTATATATAGTGGGTGCTTCTCAGCAGGGCAAATGAGTCTGTGCCGAGTTCCATGTTGCAGTGACGAGATTTCATCCTGCACCCTTGGTCAGCAGCAGTTCACTACACCCCTCTGCCCTTCCCTGGGGCCTGCAGGGGGAACACCTGATGAGCAGCTGTGAAAATGGTGGAATTTTGCTTACTCCCCAGCAGGTTTGGTTTTCAGGACAAAATTGTCAAAATCAATGCTGTTGTTTCTTATTCTGCATGTGTACAAGAACTGAGTCTGGGGCATCGGTAGGTGAGAATGAAAAAAATTAAATGCTCAATCTGCAACTTAGGGAGAGGAGCACACTGAGGGGCACAGAGCCATCAGCATGTGCATATCTGCCTGGATTATTTGGCACTGTTTGTATTGGTTTAATATGGCAAGGTTTCGGTGTGAACTGACCAAAACCCCCATTCCCCTTCTCCCTGCGCTGCTGGAGCAGAGGAGGAGTCAGGAGTAAAGTTAAGCTGGGATAGAAGGGGGAAAGGTGATTTATGATTTGGTTTTATTTCTCATTACCCTACTCTGATCTGATCTGATTGGCAATAAATTCAATTGGTTTTCCCAGGACAAGTCTGTTTTGCTTGTGACAAAAGTAACGGGTGAGTGCTCTCTCTCTGTCCTTATCTCCAGCCAGGAGACTTTGATTGTATTCTGTCCATCTGGGGAGAGGAGGGGTAGAGCAGCTTTGGAGGCATCCAGCCAAGGTCAAGCTACCACACTGTTACAACATTTCTACAAAGACAGAGCCACTTCAGTTCCTAGAAATAGTCCATTTTTTTATTGTTTCTTTTTAAGGTAGCATACTATATCTGGAATCTATGTTGTTATTTGCTGTAATCCTTGCTGCATTAGAAGTTGTGTCTTGCTCAGTTGCACATCTGCAGTTTCTGATGTGAAACACAATGGCCCAGCTGACAGGATGTCACCAGTGTAACCCACGTAATGTGTCTCAGACACACATTGTTCCAATGGCAAATTTCTGATATAAATCTGTGGCAGCAAGTGTAAACAAATTCAAGACAGAAAATATGACAAACACTGTGGTTCAGCAGCTCATCAAATTATTTTCAGGTGTTCTGTGTATGTTTTTTTAGTGACATTTCATTCAATCTTCCAAACTATTTCACTGAAGAATTAGGTTGCAGGGTTTGGGCAGGGTGTGTCTTTTTTGGTGGGATAGCTTAGCATATGGCTAAAATGAGGTGATACAAATTACCTTCTTGTTTGTCTTACCTAGCTGTTTAATCGAACTTTTAAAAACTGGATGAAATTCAAAAGCTGTCCGATTAGGACACCAGAATATAAATTGTTTGGGACAACCTTTCAGAAGACAATCTAGAAGATTCCACCACTACTAATGAGTTTCCATGAAAATGAAATGTAAACTGCCATTAAGTAATGGTCAGAACACTGTCTTTAACTACTATCTCGTTTTAATGTCTTGGGGCTGTGCCTGTGGATGCTACATACAAAAATACAATGTGGAAAATGAAAATAAAAATAGAAATAGAACATTTGCTGTTCACTTTAGCTGAGTATTTAAATGTCTGGTTTTTGGAAATTATTTCTATCCCATAGGAGATAAAATGCATCCTGATATTTCAGGAAAAGGTGAGAATATTGCCACTTTGGGCAGCAGCATAGTGGGCACAGAAAGCCTTAGAGGCAAGATCTTTTTAACAACTAACATAACCTGGCAAGCAAGCAAATATGAAAGGCAAAGTGTGATAATATGGGCTACTCAGAAATGAGTACAACTTAGGATCTAAGAGCCTTTTTATTAAATATATGTGGAACCAGTTACCATGGACCTGAATTCTGAAAATCTCCTTTTCCCTGCTATTATCACCTTCTGGCAGGTGAACTCTTACCTTTCTCACACTGCTGACTGCTCTCTTCATTACCACAGCCCTCAGCTTACACAGGGGAAGTTACTGAGCCCGTGCACACCAGTGAATCTGCAGATAACTCCAGTCTTACCAACAGAATTACCTTTGTATTTCCCCCAGGGAAAAAAAAAAAAGAAAAAGAACATAATTTGTCCTGTATAAATAGGTGTTTTGTCTTTGACTCAGCCAGGTGTCACAGCCCTCTCTCAGGTCCCTTGTCTTTTTTTTTTCCAAGAGCTGGACTTCACCTGCAAACCTGGGATCCCAATCCATATGTCCCCACTTGCTTGTTACCCTCCAGACCACCAGCATCATGCAGCACTGTCTTGGCCCCCTTTTTTCTGGGATATTTTGAAGTACTCAGTTCTGATGCAGTGTCATCCTACAAAGCACCCCAAGTTTATTATTTAGTTATTTGTATCAAGGTAAGGTTAAGATACAGACTTTCAATAGCAGGTAAAGTAAGTTTTTGTCCTTTCTTCACAGAATTTTCTTTCCTCTCTATTTCTGTACTCAGCAGACTACAAAAACATGAGACACACAGATTTGCCTGAATACATCTCAGAGGGCATTGCTGCAGCTCGGGTGGTAAACACAGCCTCTGTCTTCATATTGACAAAATAAAATAGGCCAACACTCTCTCAGAAGCTGCATAATCTGCAAAAGCTGCTGACTGTGGGGAGCAGATGCTTGTGATTATCCTGGATACAAAGGGAATAGGACCAAGGAGGTCAAGCCAGAAGTAAATAGGGGCCATAGGATCCAGGTATGCAAACGTAACATTAAAGATGACAAAACTGTGCTAATGCAGATGCATGACTGACCAGTGGAAGGGCCTGGTGAGGAAATTTGTAACACCAGCTTCATTTTTACCAACAGGAAAAAATCTCAGGAAACTACAGTAACAGGCACAGAGCAACCCAGTAAGGTATTGTAGGACAGGAGAAAGCACTTGGTCTCTGCATTCCTTTCTTTTGCTCTCTCTGGGTTCTTTTGTAGCACTCCATGGGTCAGAGCCATAGCACCCCAGCAGGAGAGACTGCAGGACAAGGAGCTGTGCCCTTTCCAGGGTCCGTGAGCTCTGCTGAGAACAGGGTGAGAGATTCTTCTGGCTGTATATTATGCCTTGTTTTCACAAATGCATCCTGAAAAAAATTGAGTGCTTTGACTGCTAAAGTGCTTTTCGTTTGAACCTGACCCAGATCTTTCTAAACCGTCTCAGCTCCAGAGCTGAGTGGAATGTGGCAAAGTCCCACTGCTCGCCCTGGCACACAGCACAGCTCCCGCTGCACGGCCGGAGTGAGGGCTCAGAGCAGCTGAGGTGGGCTCTGTGCTGCACACAGTCTGCACAAGCACTGCCAGGCACGGTGGGCATCTGTCTTGTCCCACTGCTGGCAGTGTGCTCCTGGGTTTTTACAGTGGCAGACTGGGACAGACATCTTCAAAGTAATGCTGCATTCTTTAATATTTAAGCTTGCATTACTCTGAGGGGGGATTGCACTGTGTATGGTGTCCTCATGAAAATCCAGTGATACACTTGGGCTCAAGGTTTCACTGCATTGTGCTGGTTGAAGACCAAAGGTTATCTTTGTACTCCAGTGCATTGTCAGTACAGGATTTCAGAAACACAAGAAACAATAAAATAGGTGGGTTGGAAGCTGCCAGTGACCTTTCCCAAGGACTGACCTCCCCAGAAGTGTGTGGCGAGGATCCAGTACTGAAAGATGTGTTTCAAAGAGACAGCCAGCTGAAATCCTAGCCTGGTGTAAGTACATGGGAGTTCTGATCAGCAGATTTCCACCTGGTTTGTGTAATAGGAAGGCTGAGGTGTAGCTAACATTTCGATTTCAAACATTGAGTTTCAAACATGGTAGCCAAACAGTGAGCAAAGTCTAATAATAAAAGCAGGACCTTGAGGACAGCAGAGTCAAGGTCTGTGTCTACTTTTACTCCAGGCTGGATGGACAACCTTGGGAAAAACTTGGCATCAAGACATTCTGAGGCTGCACCAGAGAAAACTAAATGGAAAAATGAACCTTGCAGGAGACAGCTGTGCAAGGAGGGACACAGGACCATGGCATTAGTGTGAGACCAGGCAATGGAGGGGGGAGAGATGGCTTTTGGGGAAAGAGAATCAAGCACACTACTGTTCGAAGAGCTTAGCTAGAAAATGACAGGTACTGACAGGTGGGAGGAGGGGAGGCATATTTATCTCCCCCAACATAGCAAAATCAGTGCTCATTAATGGCTGCAAAACACTGCTGAATATGCAGAGCCCCACCCAGGCTACCAACAAAAATGTGAGCATATGGATAGGATTATCCTATTATCATTATTTTGCAACATTCCCAGGAGTAAGATCAAAGGAAGGATCCCTGCTCCACTGTAGATAAAAGGTCATTTTCCTTCTTAAGAAGTCACTTCTTTTTTTTTTCTCAATTATAAAGAAAAGTTCAGTAGAAATAATTCCCATGTAAGTGTCTAGAGGGCAAGGCTGGAAGTGCTCAAGTGAAATCCTAAATTTTCAGAAAACCACAGCAAAATCATGCTCTTCATCTGGTCACAAGAGGGTGAAGGGAAAGGAATAGCACAGGTCTGTCCTAACCAAGCACCAAAGAATCAAGAGATGCTTGTTGAAATAGCTTTTCCTAGTGATTATTATGCTCTCAGAATGGGGCTGGGGGATGGAAAGCCAAAGAAAAATATTAAAAGAGGCTGAATAGAAATGTAGCTATTTCCATTTCCCTAACTGCTATGAATTTTGAAAAGATGTTTCATCTTTTGAGCATGATTAAGTTACAGACAGGATGACAGATGGGGTTTGGGCTGAGCACAAGGCCCTGCTAATATCAGACTGCAGGGATGCTACCAGTTTAGGGATTAAGAAATGCTGCCATTCAAACACCATTTATTGATTAGTTTGCATAAAATCATAGGTTGATAAGATGCTTTTTCCCCCCATATAGGAACTGTGATTTCCTGATCAATGCTGAGAAGGGTTTAAGCAAGAGAAATTAACCAAACCTTGCTACAGTGATGCAGCTGCTCTGCTTTTCTTTCTGTGGTGGCCCCAGAGGTGCTGACTGCCTAGCTCCAATGCAATCTCCTGGTTCCCTGCCATGCCAGTGTCCTCCTTTCCACCGAGAAGATATCACTGTGCCGGGCCATGTGGTGAACTGTGGGATTATTTTAACACATCAGACCTAACGTGTAGCACGTTAAGTTCCTGAGAGGCCACGGCACAGGGAGGGAGCCCTGTTGCTGTGGCTTTGAGCGAGGAGCCCGGCTATCTGCAGCTGATCACAGATCCCCTGGGCAGGCAGATTGGCACGTGAGGCTCTGGGTCGAGAGGTGAAACTCAAGGACAGCACACACTTCTGCTTGCAAGGGACGGTGAGTCAAGAAACAGTTATGGGTGGCCAAGGCTGGAGAGCTTGGTCTTCCCCAGCCGTAGTCCTGTTTTTGGGAAGGTGCTGTGCTAACAAGGTCATGGTGTCATGCTGTCCTATTGCTCCCAGCAGCAGCATGTTCCTGCCCCTTTTCCTGATAGCTTTTTCTTTCTCATAACAAGGCCTGGAAATTACCTTGTCATGCTCTTCATTCTACTGCTCCCACTGCTGTAATACCTGGTTTTCACAAAGACCTATCAAGGTACGACTTCTGGGAGGTCGGAAGCATCACATTGCTAGTGGAGCAAGGTAGGAGAAGAGGCACATCTGCAACACGGAGCAGAGTGTGGCCCAGCAAGTGCTGAGCTCCTGCTGACCCTGTTCCAGAGCTGGGACCTTCTCAGCTGTGCCTGGCACGGTGCTGAGCAGGCTGCAGGCAGCTGGCTGGCACAGCCACCTCCCTGGGAGGCTCCCAGGCATGAGACTGCATGTGATGACAAGGTGGCACATCTGCGCCTTGCTCCACTTGCTTGGGCGTGCTCAGTAATGTCCCAAAGTATTATTTTAGGATAACAATTCAGCACCATTTCCAGGGTTATAGATATTTCAGTGGAAAAGACCTGTTAGCTCTTTTGACCATCTTCCCTGCCTAGAAAGGATTACGAGAGCCACTGATACCTGAATTTGCATCAGTCTTTCCAGGTGTCCTCTTTTCAGAAGTGTAAGCACACTGGCTGCAGATTGTTCCTTACTTGCATCTTCTGAATCAGACACACCACTACTAGCAGTGCTTAGGGGGAAGCAGGGAGCATCCGGGTGCAGCTTGCCAAAGGACAGGGAAAATCCGTGAGCAGTAGTATTCATTCTTCCTAATCTGGCATTCAGTATTCACAGAAAAGGATAAGAAAAGAGAATGGCCTAATGTGTGACAACGTCATGCTTCTCCTACATGCACTCACCCCTCCTTGTGCCTGCCAAGAAAAGACAAGTCAGTTTTCCCCATGTTGGGACCGAATGGATGAGGCTTCATTCTTGATTTTGTCAGTCAAGGCAAATATCCGGGACTGTTAATTCCATCCCTGGAATGTGACGAGGAAGCAACTATCTTGCCTTTACATGCTTAAATATCATTGCCTCCTGGGGATTGGCAGAGCCTGTTTGATGGTTCTTAAATTGGGTTCTTAATTGCTCTTAGGAAGCACACAGGGACTGCTCACATTGCCGAACCAAGCACTTGCTTTGTTATGCAAAGATTCAGATTAGAGGAGAGAGAAACAAGAATCTACTTGCGAGCTCCTTTATACCCCTTTGCATCAGGAGTATCTCATCTGAGCCTGCAAGGGTTAACCTGGCACAGAGCTGCTGGGAAGGAGAAAAGAAACAGGCCCCAGTAGCATACCTTTCCTTATGCCATTTTTTTCTCGCCAATTTCTCTTTCGGATTATTCTGTTTCCCGCGTGCAAGAAATTCCCGGCTCCAGACAGAAGTCGCAGGGAAACTCATTAGAAGTACAGCCTCCCGCCACCTCCACAAAGGAGCCAAAACTCACATAATGCTGGTGGGATGGGACGGTTCATAAAATATCTTAACGTGATGCTGCTGTTTGTTAAACACCGAGGGCAGAATACATAAACCAGGAAACAGCGAGCCTGGCGCTCCTTGCCGGACCTATAGGATGATGGATGAGTGTTTGTTCTCAGTGCAGTCAGCACTTCCCGCCTCCCATGCTAATTCAGCATTTCTGTGGGGCTGCCTTTGCTGCTGCGAGCAGCTGACGGTGAGCACTGGCAGTGCCTGGCTCTGCGGGGTAGGTGTGGCATTGCAGGGGACACCCCGGGCAGAAATCTGACAGTACCACACTGATCCTGGCGATTAATATGCTTGGACAAAGCAGCAATTGCAGCAAAACCAGAGAAACCGATGCTGCTATCCTGCCCAGCAGCAGCTCCAAACGGACTAGGAGAGTACCAGAAGCTGACCAAAACCTTGAATTTTCTCAAATAATAAAATCCCTTTTCTTTAATGCAATATTCCTTTAAATTGGTGTTTGGTTTTTTTTCAGACAACTGAACAAGCACAATAGCAGATGGAGTCCCTGTTTCTTCTCCTGGCATGTTCGCAGCTGGAATGTGCAAAGCCTTAATCTCCATTTGTAAGAATATTATGAAACGTATTTACATTCAGTGTTGCTATGGAGGCTGAATGGTAAATAATCATGATCTCAATATACTGAGATAGTTGGCAAGGTATTAGTAATCGGTACTACAATACTTTTGTGTCATACTGCAATACTGGAAGATTTCTATAGGAAAATACCTGTTTGATGCATTAGTACACACAACAAACACAGAATTTTACTCGTATAATCCTACATAATACTGAGGTCATTTATATGCAATGTGTTTTTAAAAAGAACAATTCATAAAATTATTCTTTTAGTATGACAAGGCATAATTTGCCCGGGACTGCCTAAGGACTAGAATATTTTTAAGCTACGGTTTGGGAAAAAGGGTCCAACAGCTTGGGTATTCTTTTTAATATGTATGATTTAAAGAAATCGTGTTCTGGGGTCAGCCCTTCAGTTATCACCTCAGAATGTGAGGGTGCCAATTAAATTTGGTGTTGACACAAACTTAAGAGGTTTTGTTGGTCCAGGGGCAGATGGTGGGGTGGTAATCAGAAGACCCAGAGGGCTGAAGTAGCAGGAATCAAATTGTACCTAGCAGAGCAAGGTGGAGGACGAGGTGCCAGGGGACTAATAAATGGTAAACTCAGAGCTCATCGGCTGGAAAGCGCAGAGGAGGACGAACACTTGGCTACAGCAGCCAAACTCAGGGAGACTGTGTGCTGGCAGTGTGATGCCTCAAATGGTCCCTGGGGAGGTATTTCAGAGGCAGTGAAATATGAGACAGTGGCTATCTTAAGGTACTATATTAGTTTGATACTATGAATTATTAATATAATGAATGTTAGAGATTATCAATACATTGAGACCAAACATAAAATGGATTAGCAGAGCAAACTCTTTCCTGCCTTTGGTGTGGAGTTTGTCCTGTTTCTGGTACAGCCACATGGCACTGCAGTGGATTGGATATGAAGAGCCGTCTCATTCCTGGCTGGAATCTGCCCCACCTGCCTCTAAGGACAACCCCTACATCATCCAGACTCCTTCGTCAGAGCCTGCCACCCAGGCTTGCTCCAGAGTTGAAAGGGAGCAGGTATTTTAGGAGCTGCAATGTGTCTGATCTATTTTAGACAGCTACTCTGGGATAAGGCATTTGATGTCCTGGAAGTGCCTACTTCACTCTGTTGCTAGACACCTGCATCTGCTCCGACGGCTCCCACCCTGCCTGCCATAGCAGGCTCAGCCCAGCCAAGGCAGCCCAGCTGACTGGGGCAAAGTTTTGCTAAACAGACAGATTCCTCTCCTTATGTTACTATTTTATTTACTTTTTGGGAAGGTGTTATTTACTTTGTTTTATTTTTGTTCAGAATCTCTAAATAGTTTGAGGGGTGAAGTCTACGTTTGAACTCTGAACTGCAAGTATGAATTTAAATACTTACTTGTTTAGGAATAAGTAATTTTGCTGGAAGCTTCTTTCAAAGAGTTTCTTGAAAAAAAAATAACAAGGATTTTAATTACTGTGGAGTTTGTGCCCTTGCTTTTAGAAAACTGGATTTTTTTTCAGAAAATATATAATAATTAGGGATTTTTAGCCCTGCTCTAATTTAAGTAAGCTGGCTCTAAATGTTTGTGAGAATCCCAGCTGCAGATTTTGGACCTCATTTGACTGACACATTCTTAATTTCAGGATGGCAACAACTGAGAATAAGCAAGATTTTAACATCAGCTATCTTGGTTTTACACCAGTGGCAGGAAATTCAGTTGCTGTTTCAGTCATGCCTCATAAACGATTGAAGGCCTGTTCTGCAAAGCAGTGCGATGCCTGTGTACATTCCTGGGGTGATGTTACCTGTTTGTGCATAGAATCATAGAATCCTGGAATCATCAAATGGTTTGGGTTGGAAAGAACCTAAAGACCATCTAGTTTAAATCCCCCTGCCATGGGCAGGGACACGTTTCACTAGACCAGGGTACTCAAAGCCCCATCCAAACTGACCTTGAGCACTTCCAGAGATGGGAAATTCATGTTCCCACATTTCCCAGAACAAATACATTTGGGAACATGGAGCCTGTACATTGAGGACCAGGACCTGAAGATGTACCAGTGCTTCCAAGAGAAAGCCACAGGCAGTTTTTCTTGGAAAACAGAAGAAAAGAATGGATATTACAGGTTTCGCATTTCTGACTGTGGCTGTGCCCCTTCCTTCCCCATCGCTGAAACACCAGCTCTGTCCCCTAGCAGACAGCCATTACTCATTACATCTAAGCCTTGCCATTAATTTGAGGTCGCAGCATTAATTTTGTTGGACTCTGTTATGTTGTTTGAGGCGTTTCGAGGTGGTTCGGGCATCCACAGCAATCTCCAGGCGGTGCAGACCTGCCCTGTATTCACGCAGGTGATCCCCACTCACTGATGAAATCCTGCTCAAATAAACGTCAGCAACAGCACAAGTACAGAACTGTATAACCAGACTGAACTCCCTGGAAAATTTTGCCATCAAAAGAAAGACAGCTCTCCAGAGTTCTCCTTTTCATATTCATGAAAGATGGCAGAACTGCAGAGGAGTGAAAGTAAACAACATGCATAATTTAACAAGTATTCACTGCAAAAATATTTTTAAGATTACCTGCAGAAGACCCAGAAAAATGTGACTAATGCCTGTTTTGTCGTGTGGAAAACAAGAGAGCCCTCATGCAGTTTGCCACGCTGCCTGCCTGATGGTACTGCTGCATGATGGTACAGCTGATGGTGCTGCTCTGGTGCAGCTGCACCTGTCTCTGGTGGAGATGTTCCTACAGAGTGGTGGTGGTGGTGGTGTCCTCAGTGCCACGCTTGGGCTCATGAGCACACCTGCAGCCCCATTTCCACTGGCAGGCAGGACATCTGCTTCCTGCCTGTCCCGAGAGCCCAGCCATGTGGTCAGGAGAGCTGGATTTTGGCTGGGTTTCCCCGGCATCCGCCTTGGTGTTATTTCCATCTAGCTGCTCCTTGCCATGGCAGAGTAAATGTGGCTAAAGGCAACCTTTTGATGGTTTGGGATTTGGGGTGGAGAATGGATGGAAAAGAATGCCATGTCTTCCTACATACAACTGCTTTGAAATAAAAAGGAAAAATACAGAAGACAGAGTATAAAGCACCAGTTATTAGCAAGAAGCAGAAGACTGGTGATACTGAACTGCCATTCCCTCCTGAGCTCTATCCTCTGTCTAAAAGCAGCCTAGAATATCTGCTTCCAAGAAAGAACAAGAAACCTGGACACTGCTATTATTGGGCAGTTTCCTCTGGGTAAAATGTCTTTTGTACCTGTATTAACTGAAATGGATGTTATGGTCTGAGAAATGAGTATTTACATTTATGTCAAAACTCAAGTCTTTTTATCCTTAGCAAATAATCACCTCCAGCAACATGACTAGAAATAGAAAGCTTTTCTTAAACAGAGGCAAGGATTCCTGCATTCCAGTCTGGGCATATGGTTTGATTTTCTTCCAGTTTCAAGTCAGTGAAAATAAAGACTCATAGTGAAATAAAGGCCAGAAAGAGCAAGCAAAACTAGGCCAAAACAAAGCCAAAAATCTTTAAGAATTTAATTCAGAAAGCAAAGATGGGAGGCATTGTTAGATGTTGCAGAGTGCAGGAGAGAGACCATTGTCATTCCAAGCTGGGTTAATGCAAATCCTCAGAGCCCTGGGAAGGTGGTTTGTTTTCTTCCTTCTTTCCCTACCACGCAGATATGGCCTTTGGGTAACCTGGGCATACAGCAGATGAAATGTCAAGAAATCAAACTGAGTTTATTTTTTGGGGAATACCCATCAAGCTGCAAGAAAGAAAAGGTCACTATCTATTTGACAGGGTTTAAAAAACGTTCCCCAGATGCTATGGCTGGTACAAAAGCAAAGATTGTGTAATTCTGGGAAAGCTCCAGTGGTCCTAGTGATGTTTCTTTCCCTGTTCTCTGGAGAGAGAAGCCAATTAGAAAAATTAGCTACACTTTTAAAATTCTTCTAACTGCATGAAGTGTAGGCTTTTCAATTTGCTTTATTGTATTGCAGGCACTTCAGCTGCTGGATGAATGGTAATCACTGTGGGATTTGTGGGAAAATTTCCCTTACAAGGCACCTCTTTCAGGAATGGTTGCAGGTAAGTCCTCCAGAGCACTATTTAATCAAATGGTTTAGCCATAAATTATTTTTTCACTAGAAACCAGATAAATTTAAAAGAGTGAGATGCTGAATCTTGAACATTCCAAAAACAGTGAACAGAAACTCCCCAGCTATTTGAAAATTGCCTTGAGTTACTCAGATGTAATTAAAATTTCATTTTAATTTAAAAAAAAGTAAATTGCTACACCTTTACAAAAAAGCTTTACAAAAAGCTGTTTTTTAATTTGAAAGCCAGTTTCTCCTTAGCATATTTAAGGCTTTGTCTGTGTTGAATGAAGTGCTATGGATTCAAGTACAGCATCGCTCCTCTCCCTGTTTCAGGGCTGTGTGGGCACTGGGTGCAGGAGAGAAGGACATGCTTCTGCAGGATCTTCCAGGCAGGCACTTGGGAGCCCTTTTCAAATACCACTCAATATCTGAGGTGAGATCATTAGGTATTAATAGCCATGCTGGTTTGTAGATGGCACAGAGAGCCCAAGGGATTAAGGATTGCATCTCATGGCTCCTCCTTGTGCACCGGGGGGATGCAGTGCCCAAGGAATGCATCTCTGTGAGTTTGCACAGCTGTCAACTGCAGCTGTTGTCCCCAGCATCTTCTCCAGCCTGGACCGTGCCCCTTCCAAGGGGACAGTGGGCAGAGCCAAATGTCTGAGCAATGGGAGCTGAGAATATCTCCATGGCGGGGTGTGTGTGCATATGGGGGAAGGTGGAGGTAACCCCAGCAATTTACTGGGATGAGGACAGGGCAGGGGCCAAAGCTGGCATGAGAGGAATTGCCCAACAGCTGAGACCAAGCCCAGATGCAAAGAACCACCACAGATGTGTGATTCACAGCCCTTCTTGACTTCATAAGAAACACAGCTGCTCCAAAGAAATTCCTCCCATATTTTATACAGAAAAAAAAGGCATCTTTTTCAAAATATGTTTGGTTTCTGCAGGTTTTGTCAATAAGCCCAGCACAGACTCATACATTAGGTTCCCAGACACCCACAGGTTTCCTCTGTGCCCTTGAGAGTGAGTCAGGGCCCTCACTCCTGCTGCTGCTTCTCCATGCAGTGAAAATCACCAATTTCCTTATGTCACAGGTGTGTGGTCAGGCTAAGGGCAATGAAGGCCAGTCTAGCAGTAAAAATGCAGACAAGTATCCACTCTCAAATCCAAAGGGCAAAGAAGAACTCCTTCTCCAGAAAACCTTTGGCTGCAAAGTAAACAGTCCTGCTGCAAGCCCCTGCCAGGGAGGTGCAAGTGAGTTTCTGTGTGCAAAGAACAGACTTCTCCTGGGAGAAGACTTTTACTGTAATTCCCACCTCATCCATGTTTTTCTTTCAGCCTCTGTTCACTGTTAATTATTTTTTCAGACTACCCATTTCTCCTGTCTTTTTTCCCCAGGCAATTGCTTCAAGGCACTTCAACGTTAATGGGCCATGTGTTTATTTTTAGCTCCACATCTCTTTAGTGCAGGAGAACCTGCTGGATGGCAAAATAAGCACCTCTAGCCATCATCAACAAATTCTACCTCCAGTGCCCTTCCAGATACTATTTAATCATTTTTTTTCAATGAAGTGACAGCAAATATGTGGTGACCTGCTGCACAAGATGCAACATGTGCATCTCTGTGACAGGCACCTGCAGGCAGAGACTGCCTGGGAGGGCAGAAATGCTTCCAACAAATTGTGGGACACCAGCTTCACCTCTGCTGCAGGTGCACAGAAACAGCAGAGAATAGAAGAACACGCCAGAAGGACACCATTCCCCAAAACAAATTGCAGACTACCCCCTCCACCCCAGCTGGAAGGATTTCATTAAAGACATGCCAGTGCTGAAGCAGCCCAGAAAATATGAAACTGTACTGGGACAAAATGCTCACACAGACACAGGGACAGCCCAGAATAAGCCCATGGGCTTCTGAGTAGAATTTGCAAACAAGTGTCTGTGTCTGAAACAGCCGTGTGCCAGCACTGCAGGTGGTGCAGAGCCCTCAGCACTATGGCGAGACCTAGAAACAGAGCTCAAAGATGACAGCCCTAAATGATATGCACACATTCTCTCCAAGCCATGAGACTTCCCAAGACAGGGAAGGACCAACCTAAAATCTAAAGGTATTTCAATATCTTCAAGTACCACAGAGGGATGCCAAGTGCCAGAATTATTGTCATTGGGGCAGAAAGAAAATCCATGAGCAGTGGAGGTGGGTAAAACTCCCTTTGTGTTGAAGTGACTACGCAGGAGGGTTTAGGATGTCAGGGTGCAAATCATCAGAGAGACTGTCGATGTTTCTAGGGCATGATTAATCTCACCCTGAAGGAGATGTCAGCATTCAGTCAGAGGAACTGTGCCACGTCTCTGTCACAAGACTGCAAAGGTGCCTCCCTTCGGCATCTTAAGGAAACACTACCAGAATTCTTCAGTCACCACTGATTTTTGGGGAAAAAAGATAAACCCCCCAAAAAAGTATGTCATTGACCATTGCCCACAGATAGAGACAGATCTGTTGGGCTACAATAATACCAGAAATATAATTCTGTGTGATGGGACACAACCTTGCAAAATGTCACAATGTTTAACACTGTAAGGCCAAGGTGGCTCCTTCCCAGAACCAGTTATTGCTAAAAGGGAAAACCCTCTTTGCTAAATAGGAATTTTTTCAAAGGCATCAGTGTTCATTCAAAGGAGCTAC
The DNA here is from genome assembly GCA_013397915.1 of Daphoenositta chrysoptera. Classification (NCBI taxonomy): domain Eukaryota; kingdom Metazoa; phylum Chordata; class Aves; order Passeriformes; genus Daphoenositta; species Daphoenositta chrysoptera. The sequence continues at coordinate 275,469 of VZRO01006551.1, forward strand.
AGGAAAAACTGTTTCAAAAGTCAAATCTGAACTTTTTTATTTAGTTTAATTTAATTCCTTTATTTTCCTTAAGGAACTGAGAAGTCTAAGACAAGAACCAGACATATTTAATACAGGTCTTAGATGCACAACATTACTGATACACTGCTGAGACTTACTGTGCATGCACAAGAGCCCAGAGAGGTAGAACAGGCCTTTCTGGGCAGCATCTGGCTTTTTATTTCTCCAAAGTGAGTCCTTGCCAAGGCCCTCTTGTGTTGCAACTCCTGCTGTTACTGGTCTGGGCAAACAGGCACGAGGACAAGGGGCTGGAGGAAGTGAGAGGAAAGGTGATGTGTGTGGGGAAGGTGTTGGAGGAGGATGGTGAGGATCAACAGGGTGTTCACACCCTGGATGAAGGTGCCCTGGGGATGACCCCACCAACACTGAGGAAAAGGGAGGTTCAGAGAAGACTTGGGATGATGCAGAGGTCTCAGAGCTGGTTTGTTCATAATTAGTGGGTATGTTGTTTGTATGCAGGTGGAGGGCTCTGTGAGGTCCACGTGGGCTGCTGCTGCCCACTGCCAGCTGCTGTTGTGGGGATGTGTGAGTGAGGTCAGAGTGATGAGCTGGGAGATGTTCTCCAAAGAGCTGCTGGATGCTGCAGCTGGGGTTGGGCTCAGTCCTGGTCAGCCACAACGAGACACCGAGGTAGAACTGGGATGGCTGCTGGCTTGCAGCCTGTGTCACAAAACCTTCTCCTTTAAGCAGGAGAAGACACAGGGCAGGAGGGGCACCATCCACCACAGAAAGCCAAGGGGACACCACCAGAGCTGCAAACTTAATGTCTGGCCTCCTTTAGGAGCAAAAGGAGGTGGGGTCCAACTGCAGGAGCTTTTACCTCTCCTCTGAGCAACTGCTGCTCACAGGCTGCTGCTTGGCCTTGGGGTTTTTAACGCATTTTGATTCTTTTTGAGGGTCATTTGAGAAGTGGCGAGCACGCACAGGGTACCTGGGGTGGCAGGTCAGACTCAGCAGTGGCTTGATGGCTGAGGCACAGAAAAGGGAGAGGCACCTTCATCACTGCACCTTTCCCTGGTGTCGCAAGGGAACAGAGCTCCTTGTTCCCCCATCCACCCTCGCTGCTCCACCACCTCAAGGACTGCCCTGATGCCTTGCAAAACATCCACAGCTTCGTGAGGGGTTGTGCAATGGGCTTAGGAGGTTGCTTGTCCATCAGAAACTCAAAAAGCTCCATAAAGTCAATATACAGGAACACTAGTTTTATCTCCTTGAAAACACCTGTGTGGGAAGGGCTCACCAGCTGCACAGTTTCCCTTACAACTGTTTAACACATGATTTTTTAACCGGGGCTGCGGCATCTTTTATCAGCCTTTTAGTGGCCATGTCTGCCATGGTTCATGCTTGAATATTCCATCTTGGAAGAAGCATGCAATCCTGGAGCATGATGGTGTGATGTCGGGTTTTCCATAGAGGTATACCCACTCACACCAGAAAAATGAAGGACTTGTATAGCTTAATTAACTGGAACAGGGCTTATTCCTGCAGTGTTTTTGTTGAACTGTTCCATGTTGGGCATGAATTTTGACCAGTGGGACACTCTTCTTGGGCTGACATTTATTTTATATTCTGCATGGTGTGCGTGGTGCTTTTAAATCTCAAGGCTTTTCCTGACCATTTCCTAGACTAGTTTTTCATATTGACCTGGGATCTGCAAAGCAGAAGTGACACCACCGTGTTCCCTAAAGGACTTCCAAAACATTTCATTCACCACGTGTGGTCCCCTGCCAACGATTTAGCCAGCAGCTGGGAGAGCAACGTGGCCTTGCTGGGCTGTAGTATAGCAGCCCAATTACATGAAATGCACAGCTCCCATGACTGATTTCCCAGCCCTGGCAGCTTGCTGATTGCACAAGCAAAACCTGTAGATGAGGGCTGTATGTCCCATTATCTCTTTGCAGGATGCTGACACAGCAGTGTCCTGTGCAAGCAGCAGGAAAAGCAGGAGCCAGGGCAGGTCACCCCAGGACTGGGCCATGTTTGCAAGGCGAAATGCCTCCTGATGAGCTCCTCTTTTCGACAGGCAAGTCTGCATGCTTATCTTTGGGGTTGAAGGCTTTCTTCAAAGCAGGCGTCAGGGAAAACACCACCTGTAGCTTGAATGCTCCTGGCCTCCTTCTGACCCTTCCTCGGCCCTCACTCCAGGAGGGAAATCTGAATGAAGGCGAGGATTACCTCTCTCCTTTCATATCAGTAATTAAGTGCCAAAGGATAAGGAGAAAAACTCTGGGATTTCATCCAAGAGGGGCCGGGACAGGGGACTGGGAACTCGTGTGGGTAAAAGTGTGGAGGTCAGGAGGTCGCCCATCCTGGCGTAGAGCTGGACAAGCATGGGTGAGCAAACCCCATTCATCTTTGTTCCTCCAGTTGCAGGACTTTAATAATGCATGATGCAAGAAAGTGCTGCATAAAGCAATTACTCATGAAGTCCATCCAACTCATGTGTGAATGAATTCCAAAATATTAAGTTTGCCCTTAGCCTTAATAAAGAACAGTTTCAGTCCCATTTGGATCATTGATTTTAAGTGAGAGTCCGATATCAAAATGCTTTTGACATATTTGCCACCTCTGTAGATTGTACAAGTTATTTGCTGTCACTGCATTTTCGATTTGTCTCCTGACTCGGAGCAGAGTTGGCAGGTGTGACCCCAGAGAGGGGGACATCTCTGGCTAGCTGACGGCTGGTGGCTGGCCTCCAGGGTGACAAGGTAATGAGATTCACTTGCAGAAGGTGTCAGGAGCCCCTGTCCTACAGCCAGCCTCTCTGGGGAAAGCACAGGAACTGGGCAGGAGAAGGACAGGGATTCACCCTGCCCTGTCAGCTCCACCCCATTTCACATTACAGGGGTCAGCACATATGCTAGGAGGACGTGTATGCAAGATCATGATGGGACTTGAAATTGAATGTAAAGCTTTTTTTCAGTCCAGGGGGGAAATATCTCACTGAATTGAATGGCTTTTGACCCTGTTTTGTGTCCATACCATGCCAGTAGCTTATGGAACCTTATTAGGCTGGAAGCTCTTCTCTGATGGAGACCAGTACATTCTGTGAAAGCTGTTTTGCAAAATTTTGCAATGCCTGTTACGTCTTTTTTCATTTTATAACAGGAGAACTCCACACCAGATGTTCTTTCATCTTCTTGCTTTCCTTCCCTGCTGTTGACAGTGGTTCAGATCCACTGAGGGCAGAAAAGCCACACAAGTACTTAGACTATGAAATGTAAAGCTTAATACTTAAATAAAAACTTGCACAAAGATTAGGCAATTTTTTGCAATTAATACCAATCTATAAGTTTTATTAAGCTAAAAAATACACTTTCTAAGTCTATAAAGTATTTTATAGGTTATTTTCCCAAGTTCCTTCATAGTCTTATAATTATCAAAGCTTGATGTGTTTTTATCTCCATAATGTAATTGCTAGCTGGGATCAGGAAGAAATGTATCTGTATGTCATACAGCTATGTACTACTATCCCCAGTGCATTCCAGTGTGGGTTTGTTGTTTTGGAGGGTGTTTTTGTGTGTTCTGTGGCTTCATAAACAGGTCACTGCTGAAGAAACACAAGACCAAATTCTGGTGTTGCAGTTTTTAACTCCTGTGAAATATGGGGATGCAGGGGCATTCTCATTGCAGAGGTGTTAGGCTAGGTTTCCTTTAGAGGTCCCTTTCAACTCAAACTTCTATGACTCTCTCGTGGCCTCTGGGTCAGTGACACTTTGGTCTTTATTCCCAAATCTGGTCTATTTTGCTGAGGATTAGGATAAGATACTGAAAGTTTTTGCAGGGGTGTATATTTGTGCCATGAATTTGCTTCTTGGAGTCAAAAAGAAAGCCAGTGCTGGTGCAGGACTTGACTTCTGGTGATGAATTATGATGCCTTCTCAGAAACAGGGAAATTAAAGGAACACATTCACACATGAGGTGCTGGCCCATCTGTCAGTAAGGCCAGGGCTTTCCTGGAGTGGGGCAAGAAGGTGTTTATCTCCTTGAAGCCATGTGAAGACAGGGAGAAGGAGAAGGCACACAGTGCTACAGAGACCAGCACTCTGTGTCAGATGGGACCGAGATGGGGACTGAGAAAAGACCACCTTCTTGTTGGAGTTATGAGTTAATAAATCAGACATCAGATGGGGAGATGCATTGGCTGCAATTGCTTGCAGGCCGCTCTGTGTGTGTGTTTGCCCTAAGGGAGGAATGACGACTGTGGTGGCAGGATGCAGTAGAGGCTCTGCCAGTCATGCTGGATGTCCTTTGCATAGGGTCACCATCCCAGGGTGCAGACATGGAGCTGCAAACCCATGTGTCAAATGCTGGAGCAAAGCCTGGTTGCCCAAGCAGACACGTGGCCCTGGCCATGAGGGCAGGGGTCGGGGGTGACACAGCCCTGGGACAGAGGTGAAATGATGCTCTGAGGGATCAGTGCAGGGAAACATAAGGGCAAAGCATGAAGAAGGGCCTTTCCCCACCCAAGTGGGGAACTGCACTTGGTGTGCAGTGCTGCACCCACCTAAAATTCCTTGTTGCCTTTCAGATGGAAATGAGCATTACTGAAATGCTTTGAAGGTGCTGTGTCATAATTCCCCCAACCCAAAAAGACAGATGCTAAAGAGCACTTTGTGATGAATAAATGATGTGACAAAAAGGAACAAGAGTGAGTATGCAAGTACTTCCCCCCCTCACATGCATGGGCTGAGCTCTTCCCTGCTGCTTCCTCACAACCTCTTTACCCTTCCAATTTTGTACTCATACAAATATGCATCCTCTACTCTAATAAACCCTATAGCCATGCTTTACGATCCTCTCAGTTATCACTTTATCTTCCAGCACCTGACCACAGCACACTACACAGCCCGATCCACTTTTGAAATACCTCATTTGTGCTCTCTCTTTACGGGGCTGAGTCACAGCACCCCACAGCTGGCCAGCTGCTCCGTGCCTTTGTGTCCCTCTGCACTGCTATGAAAGCAGAGCACAGCACCCCGTGGGCTCCCTCCCACGGGTGGGCTCCTTTCCACAACCCCCAAATTCATGACTACTTCCTCTGCCTCTGTGTAAATGAAAACTGCAGGATTGGAGCCCTAAGGGCCAGAAAATATTCTAGTGTTAAGGTCTATTCATTCTCCTTGGGCAGCTCAGCTGGCAGATCATTAAGTATCAGCTGAGAAGGAGGCAGCAGGCAGGAGTGCTTGGGGAGACAGAGTGAGAGGCTGGCAGTGGGAAGGAGGGGACGGATGGGGCTCACAGCAGGAACTCCTAACTCTAAACACTGAGCAGCTCAAGCAATGTATGCTGCATGTCAGAGGCAAGTAACAGGCGAGGAGACAGTGGTGGTTTTCATTTAATAGGGAAAGATAATTTTTGCAAAATGCTGCCTGTAATGTTTTGCCTCTCTGCAGCACAAGTGGTGTTTGTGGGAGAGCTCAAGTGTCTGCAAGTCATTGAGCAGGAATAAAACATCTCTCATGTTTCTCCAAGTGCCTGACTGCCTGGGGAGCAGCCACTGGACTCATTGAGCCAAAGTCAGTAAGAGTTTGACATTGTGGATCTGCTTCCACAGGAACACCAGCACCCATTTTTCAGGCAGTGTGCTCCCTTCCCAGCAGCTGGGTGTGAGCCACATGGCACCTGGAGCAGAACCTGGCAGAACCTGGCAGAACCTGGCAGAACCTGGCAGAACAGGGCACCCAGCTTGTTAGCCCCTCCCGGAGCCAGGTTCCAGGGGCTCTGCTCACCCTGACAACTTCAGAATCACTGCACAGGCAGAGCAAGTAAAAAGGAGATTTGGACATCTCCCAACTCCCCATCTGATTTTCCTACTTGGATTGCAAACTCTTTGGGGTAGGGGTCATCACTAGAACACAACCCAGATACTTTTGGGATTGGAGATAACCCAGAATTAACAGGAGATATTAGTTCTTCAGAAAGTTTGTTGCTGGATGCTCACCTCCTTGGATGATTCATTATTGCTGGTCTCCACATGACTTTTTTTCAGCAGTCTCTTTTAAGTTCAGTTACATGCTTCTTCATTTGTAGAAAAAGAGGAACTGAATGAACATGTCACCAGCTTGTCACTTTTTCATTCCTTTTTCTGCCATGGCCCTTCCTTTAATAGTCTGAACCAATTTTAGAAAAGTCTCTGATGTCATTGATGATCCATGGCCTCTGACAACTGGAGAGGCAGCTACCCATCAACATGGGCTGGCTGCCACTTCTGAGGACAGAACAGTACTAACACGGGCAGTGCTGGTGCAAAGCTGATGATGTGCTGTACGATCTCCTGCAGCTGCTTCAAAAATTCCATTTTTAGTCCTTTTATTGATTAAACTGACAGATCCTACCCCTGTTCAAGAGACATTTTAGGTTGAACTGAATGCAGCTATCAGATATAGAGGTACCAAATATGCTAGGAGAGAAAAACAATGAATCTTTAAAGCCCTGGTGTCCGGCAAAGACACCACTTGTGATCAGTGTCAGTGTCCTTAACTCGTGCAGTCCAGCACTGTGCTCAGCCCAAGCCCTCGGTCCAGGCATTGCCATACCTCATCCTGGTTGCAAGGAAGAATTAATGCGGGCTGGGCTCCCCCACAACTGAGCAATGGGTCCTCATTCTGGCTAAACATGTCATTGCATGAATAAAGAGGCAAATCTAGTTCAGCTCTGTCTCAACCTCACTGCTGCATCAGTGCCATGGGCCCTGCAGACCGAGCCTGGGAGAGGCAGCTCCTGGCTGGGCAGCAGGAGCTCCAGATGGCAGCTTGGCTCTGTGCCCATTTTGCCCCAGCTGGAGCCAGAACTAATGAAGAAAAGCTACCCAAGGCCTTTCTAATTTTCCTTGAAGTCATTCCTGAGCTTCCCTGGTTGGTCAGGAAGCAGTAGGAGTGGGGAAGGACAAACCAAGTATCTTTCTCTCCTCTATCAGTTAGAGGGAGGAAAAAATATGAGAGTAGAATCACAAGGGTGAAATTAGCACTCTGCCAAAAGCCAGTCAGGAGTTCTCCATGGATTTCAGAATATGACAGAGAGAGGAAAACCCAACACATTATATCTATCCAGGCTTGAAAACTATAGCACAAAATCATTCCTCCTCAGATGCCAAACCTAAACTGTGGTGGGAGAGAGACTTTGCTTGGCTGGAGGTTGGGCTAGCAACACACTCAGTACCAGCTGCTCTGCAAACTGTGTTAGTGACTTCAGTTCAAGATACATATTGAAAGACGTTGCTCAAACCATATAACTGCAAATTCTTATGAATTCTGGGCAGAAAAATCACCCAATTAAGGTGTTCCAATAACAGTGCTTATCCCATCAGTTAGGAGCAGCCTGAAGTAAAATCCCACCTTACCACAAAGAGCCTGTTTACAGCCTGGCATGCAGGAAAGGCCATTGGCAAGGCTGTAGCTCACAAACCCAGCAGTCACCTGGTGACTGCACATGTCCCTAGGAGAGCCTTCATCCTGCAGGAGCAATGGAAGCCTGGTGCAAATGGCTCTGCGCTGCCAACCCTGGAAACACCGGAGGAGAAGCAGTGACAAAACTTTGATGTGTGGAGGCTCTGGGCCTCTGGGCCTTCTGCATGTAGGAGCAAGACACGTAAAGCTGTCCTGGCCATGCTCCCTGGCTGTGGCTGATACAGCAGCTGAGCATCTCAACGCCACAGGGATGGCTCAGAGCACATGTCCCTGTCAGGCTGGTGCCTCAGTGGCTCAGAGCAGCTCAGAGACATGAGCTCCTCAAACCCCTGATCTGGATGCTCCTGGGATGATGGGGGTAATTCAGCACACACACTGGCAACTTGTCAAGGCCAGGCTGGGTCCAGGCTTGCAGGCTGTCCTGTGCCAGCGATGTGGATCTTCCACAGCAGAGGCAGCTTTGGTTTATTGTCACCAAGATCACTGACCAGGGAGCTGTTGTGCCATGCCTGGTGAGCAACAGGGGCCAAATCACACACTAGGCAAATTCTCCAGAAACAGAGTCCTGTGGTTATGCTAAATGGGATCTTCCCACATCCAGTTGGGGCATTTTGTTTAAAGTATCCATATGCTTTGATTTGCAGGCAGCAGAAAGCTCTGCTTGAGACACATCCATCATAAATTAGAGCTCTTTATTTTATACTTGACTCTTCTGATTTTATGACCACGAATGGTAATTTATGTCTGAAGAGATTTACTGCTTTGCTGTCACTCTCCTGTCACGGTGCCACCCAACACCCAAGGCTGGCACCCAGAGGTGTGCTGTGGCGTGCAACAGCACAGGGCAAAAACAGGCTGGGCTGGTTTTATCTCTGTGCTCATTATCGTTTCAGATTTATAGGTGGCCTTCGTGTGCTAAAGTCAGAGCAGGGTTCAAGCAACATAAATTCAACTCCAAGCCATGCCAAATGTTTACCCTGTTCTCTGCAGAAAGTTACATAAACTCCTAAGCTACAGAACGGAGACAAACCCTCCTGAAACTTTGCTGCCCCTAATGCATTGTCTGGATGATCTGCTTAGACTGGTCTCTTTGGGCTGTTAGCTGCTTCTGCAGAGGTGTTTGCACATCTGGCCCTCAGTTTGGCTGAGAACCTGCTCTCCATGTGTGACAAAAAGTGAATAGAGTTTACTCCTTCTGGCCTTCAGTGAGGTGAGAGGCTGCACCAAAAGCCTCTGCAGGGCTCGGGATGCAGCAGCCCCTCTGCCAAACAGGGTAGAGCAGCCGGGCACCACAGGCAACAGCTCAGTGCACCAGACACGCCAATGAGTGCAGTACCAGTGAAACTGTGCTTGGGTGTAGCTGGAGAGAAAATGGACTGGTGCCGGGCCCAGACAGCTGTGAGGTGACGAGAAGATCCTGTTGGGAATTTGCCACTCCTTAGATCCACGTTTCTGCCCTTGTACATCCCCAATGCTGCTCAAAAACGTTGCTGGAGGGGGATCTGCAGCTTGTGCCCATCAGCTGTCAGCAGCTCATCAGCAGTGCCTGGTGCTGAGGAGGTCGGGGTAGCTTGTGCCACCTAAAACTTCGTCCTCCTGGCCAAAGCCACGGCAGGCAGTCGTGACATCCTACCCCAAGAACAGAAGAAGTGGCAAGGCTGTGCTCTCATAACAGAGAGCAGATGACAGCGCAGGGATGTTTTATTTGTTTTAATTTGTGGTATGCAAATTCAGATGCTGCAGCAGATGTTCTGTAGTCTTTAGTCAGAATATGTTTTCTGAATGTCACTTTGGTGATCTTTCCTGCTTTTTTTGTCAAGTTGGTGATCCTCTGTATTACATTTCTTTTTAGTGCTTCTGTGTTATTTAGTGGCAAAACACCCTGCAAAACAAGCATTTATTCTTCTAGAGATTAGTGTGATCTGAATATCATCTGGCCCATTTTATATATTTTGTGAAAATATCCACAACCTTCTGCAAAGCTGATGTGGAAAGACTTCTGACAGTCATCAAGCTATGCAAAAAAATCTTAAATTATTCCGTTTGGGGAATTTCTACCGGAAAGATTACACAGAGTGATGCACTTCACTCAAGTGTCCTTGAAAATACTTTTTATCACATCACTTTCATGTCAAGAAAGTGCTGAAAGCACTGATGGAAAAAATTCAGTATTCAGTGTGCTTTCTGAGAGCTTTCCAGCAAACATACAGGAGTGCAGCAAAAGCCTCTATTTTTATTTTAATACTTGCATACAACTCCTCATCAGAAATCCAGGTGTGCACAGAGGAACGAGCAAGCTCCAGAAGGGCTGTGGCCAGCTAGACAATGGGAAAGCATTCTCTCAGGAAAAAAAAAAAAAATACAGTTTTCAATCTCACAAAAAACACAGTAGCCCCTTTAGCTGGTCAAAAAGCCAGAAAAAGGGCTGGATGCTTTCCCCAGTCTTTCTCCTGGGAAATCCATTAATCAAGAGCTGGGGCATCATGTGCAACATCTCCATGGGCTGTACGTTTGTGGTCACAGGGAAAATTTCCATCCAAAGATGAGTGGGATTTTCCTCTGTAGCTCTGTGGGGATGCTGCAAAGCTCCTCTGTGAATGCCATTTTGAGGGTTTCATTGCTTCAGCCTCTGCTCATCATCACCTTTATCAGGGCTGCTTCTCCCAACAGGCTGTTTTCCCTCTTTCTGTGCTTCAGGTTTCATTTTGTGTCATTTCTGAGCCTCACCTGAGCAAGAGAAATGTAAAAATCTTCTTTGTCTAGAAAATTATTTTAATTGGCAGTAATTTACTAAGGAGTTCTTGTATGAACAATGAGAAAGATTAAAATTACACATTGAAAATACATTCGAGTGACAAATGTGTTTCTTTTACAAGACAACATGTGACTCACTTCAATTTTAGTGGGTACTGGAAGATTAGTCTCTAGTAAATATGGTCCTGATCCAGAGCTATCTTGCTGAAGGGGGCAAACGTCTGTTCATCCAAGTGAAATATTGATTCCTCTGACAAATGCTAACTTGAAATCTCAATCATCTGAACTGATTTCTACAGCAAAGTTAGGGTGACAAAGGTATGATGTGTCCAGACCAAGGGTCTCTCCATACTAGATGTCTCAGAGGCCAAGCCACCACACATTGGCTCTGCCTAAGCTAAAATGTGGGCATTTTCATCCTATTTTCTGTGGCAGAGATCAGGAAAACGTGGAGAAATTTCTGAGAGCACTGATTATAGTAGGGGGAGCACAGGGTCAAAACCAGAGGCTGATGATTTTGACCAGCTATTTGCATGGGTTTTGTTTGCTGTAGATCAAAGCAGGCACTCAGGTGGTGTGTACAACAATGTGCATATGTTAATGTGTGCTCTCATATATTTAACCTATGGAGGAGTTTGTTTGCCTGTGTGAACAATTAGTTGGGGCTGGGCTTCAGGAGGGGTTGGGTGGGGTAGCAGCAGACTGCAGAGTGGCTTCAAAGAACAGTTTGTAGATGATACAAAACTGGGAGGAGCTGCTGACTCCCTGGAAGGCAGGAAGGCCCTGCAGAGAGAGCTCTACAAGACAGAGGACTGAGCAATCACCAAACACTTGAAGTTCAACATGGGAATGTGCCGGATTCTGCACCCGGGATGGGAAAACCCTGGATGTATGGACGGACTGGGGAATGAGAGGCTGGAAAGCAGTGCCACGGGAAAGGGACCTGGGGGTCCTGGTCCGTGGCAGGTTGAACATGAGCCAGCAGTGCCCTGGCAGCCAGGAGGGCCAGCCCTGTCCTGGGGACATCAGGCACAGCATGGCCAGTGGGCAAGGGAGGGGAATGTCCTGCTCTGCTCTGAGCTGGGGCGGCCTCACCTTGAATATTGTGTGAAGTTTTGGTCACCACAATATAGGAAAGATGTTAAATTATTAGAGAGTGCCAAAAGGCAGACAACAAGGATGGTGAAGGGCTTTGAGGGGAAGCCATATAAGGAGCAGCTGAGGTCACCTGGGCTGTTCAGCCTGGAGGAAACTGAGGGGGGACCCCACTGCCGTCCACAGCTTCCTCATGAGGGCAAGAGGAGGGGCAGGCATGGATCTCTTCACTCTCATGACCAGTGGCAGGGACTGAGGGAATGGCCTGAAGTTGTGCCAGGGGAGATTTAGGTTGGATACCAGGAAAAGGTTCTTCACCCAGAGGGTGGCTGGGCACTGGAACAGGTTCCGCAGGGAAGTGGTTACAGCACCAAGTTTGGACAACACTCTTGGGCACATGGTGTGGATGGTCCTGTCCAGGGCTAGGAGTTGGACTCAATGGTCCTTGTGGGTCGTTCCAGTTCAGCATATTCTGTGATTCTGTGAATATCTGCTCGTCAGTGATAAAAGTCAAGGAGAACAAAATGCCACGGTCTTGAGCAAGGACATCCCAGTTGTTCAGGCTTAACACTGCTTAGTTCAGGGCAGGACTGGAATCATCATTATGGACAAAAATAAACCCCAGTTGTTGTTGGAAGCTTTCAGAACAAAAGCAGGCTCAGAGCACAGCCAGTACCCTTCTCCTTGGCTGTCTCTCCCCTGAGAAACAGTTGGAAAGGCAGAAAAAAAGTGGGATTTTATTTATTTTTAATTAGTCACAATGGTGTTTCCCCTCCATCTCACTTGTCCTCTCTGGGGCACTTGTTGGTACATTTTCTTGTTCACCACTATATTTCTGTGAAGAAGGACACAATTCCAGGAAGGCTGTTGCCACTGCCACGGTCGAAGGTCAGAGGAGAAGCAAGATTTGCAAGGAGAAGTCATGTCTTTTAGACCAAACAACACACTCAGAAAAAAATGGAGACACCTGAATGCCCCAAAACTTGCCAGATTTTTTCTCCTGCCTGTGTCTGATGGTCTGATAAAAGGTATGAGCTCTCCTGAGAGCCTGTCTCCTGATGCCAAGGGATGTTCTCTTTGCTCCAACGCTTTTGGTGAGCATAGAGACTGCAGGGTGCTTTGTCCCTGCATTCAGGAGTCCCGTGAGAGCCTTCCCACGTTCTTTGGTGGGTGCAGACCCAGAACTCCCTAGCAGGAGAGACCTCCGTGTTGTGCAAAGCAGTCCTTTGCATAGTCAGACACACTGAGTGCACTGAGCCACCTGGTCAGCTGATTGTCCCCAAATGCCTTCCAGCATGTATAGACAACAGAGCAAGGAAGCACTGTATGTATTTAGTCATGTGCTGTGAGAAATGCACAGTCAGCCAGCTGCCTTTGTCCCCACCAGCCAGCCACGCCAGCTAATATATCTAAGTTGAGCCTGTTCCACCCTTGATGGTATTTAATGAGGGATCTCTCTCCCTGTCCTTATCTCAACTCATGAGCCCTTCATTAAACTTTCTCTCCTCTGTCCAGCTGCGGAGGGGAGTGAGCGAGAAGCTTTCCTGAGTGCCTGGCATCCAGCCAGTGTCAAACCACAGCAGTCACGTCCCAGGCATGAGAATTGCCCTGTTGGGCTGGAAGAGCCCTCAGTACACAGGCTGGTTTAAGGGCAGAGGACAAGGTCTGCAGGGAGCTGTTTTTTCCATCCCAGGGCTATCCTGCTTTGGGCTGTGCAGGTCAAACTGGTGAGCACAGGCTGGGGTTTCCTTGGCCAGGTGCTCCCCACCCTGAGGCCCCTGGAGGCAGGTGGCTGCTTGCTGCCCTGGGGAGAGGGGCCCCTGGCAGGAGCAGCTGGATGCAGGGGACACGAGGGATGGGACAGTGTCTTGCTTTGCAGTTTTGGGGCCCCTGGGAGCCTGGGCCCTGCAACTGGGTTCTGAGTACTGAGAGTTATTTCTCCTTCTGCCCTGAAGAGATGGCAGAATGGTTTCAGGTCCCTGCTGGCACTGCTGACAAACTGTGGGGCCGCCATGGCTGAAAATGTTTGTTTCCCTGAGCAAGGATTAAATAGCTCACCAGAATAAAATTGCTGTGGTTTCTGACTGATTTCAGTTTTGAAAAACTATCAAAAGAGGGTAAAACCAGGGAAAAACATTCACTTGCTCTTATATTCAGATTGCTCTTTGGAGGCAGTGGCTGCACTGACCACTCATCCCTGAGCTCCCTTCCCTCTCTCTGTGTCCTGGCTGAACAGGGGGGACATGGGCAGCAAGGCAGCCCCTTTTGTGTGCTCAATTTTCACACCCATACACGACCAATTTCCTTTTACCTGTGGTCACTTGTAGCATCATTCAGTCTTAGGACTGACCTGGTATTTTATAAAAATTATGCAAATTGATTTACCTCCTCCCCCAAGTAGTCTGAATTCTGGAAACTCATTTGGTTACTTCTTTTAACATATAATGTCTGCTTCAGTTCTGAATCCAAATAAAGATAAGGAAACTGCAGAGGTCTGCTAGGCAGAAAGAGTTGAATTTATCTTTTTTCCCAACCTGACAGGGAAAGGCCAGTACAAGCAATCCTGGAGGAGACATGTTCCAAGGACAAGGACAAGAGCTGGCAGGGACAGTGGGTGGCCTTGGCAAACCACCCTGCAGTGAAACCCAAGTGAAACCACAGCTCTGCTTTCACCTCAGGACTGCTCACCCTTAGACCTTGCCCGAGGAGGGAGACTGGAAACACCCCACATGCCCCCAGCCTCACCTCCCCGTGGTTTGTGTTTTTTCCTTTCCATGTGCTAAAGTGAAACAGGCAGCCAGCAACTCCCAGGGCCTTTCCTCTTACAGCCAGGGGATATTTTTGGAAGTGGATTAGGTGGACCTGTTTGGTTGGCTTTTGCTTGTCTCGCACTGGATCAGATACCAGCGGCTCATCTTCCCAGGAGCAGAGGGTCTGGCAGGGATTGTGCTGGTAGACATGGCTTAGCCGGCTTTCCTCTCCTTGGGCAAACTGCCTCTCTGCATAATGAAGGCCATATCCTTGGGGCTGGCATGTGCCAGGTAATCCATACTGCAGGATGACTCTGCTCCAGAGGTCCTGAGAGCAGCACTAAAACCATCAGCACTTGGGCAGTCAGTCAGGAGATGCGGCAGCCTCAGTAACCTCCAAACCCAGCCAGGAGATGTCCTGAAGGAACCTGACCTCCAGATACATTTAATTTTAGTCTGTACTGAGCTTCAGAAGGGTAAAATGGGAATGACTGTGGGTGACTCACCCTCTCCAGGAGCATGACAGACAGTACCTGTGGCCACTGCCCTTTGCTGTGGGTGGTGCTACGTGGTGCCCAGGGTGGGTCTGAAGCCCCTCTGGCCCTGGGCAGGCGGCTGAGCCATGCCAGCCACAGCACCACGAGCCCCTGGAGCCGCTGCTCCGGGTTGAGGGGCTGCGTGCTACAGGAGGTGATTGCTCTCCCTGATGGCGAGGACTCAGAGCAGCCAAGGGCACACAGACAGGGAGCAGCAGCAGAGCTGAGATTGGGGCAGACACCCCTGTAGGGTCTGGTGCTGCATCAACACCATCAGAGCACATCGCAGGCTGTGATGCCAAAGAATAAGCCAGCTGAAGCAGAAGATCCATATTCCTCCTGAAAGCCCAAAAGGCGTAACAAGACCGGTGTGACACTCCCCTTTTCAAGTTCTGGAGGACACACACATCTTGTCAGTGGAGGCCTTGTGTTGTGCTAACAGCCTGGGCAGTTGCTTCTGGTTGATATGGTTGGGGCTGAAGGCAAACGGATACCCTGCAGGCTCTTCTTTCAAGCAAATAATAAGGGTGTTCAAGATGATTTTAAAGCATTTGGGCAACAGCAACAGCACAAGGGTAATTCTTTAGAGATAAGGGAGGGAAAGAAACAAAGAAAAATTGGCAATGGCAAACACCTTTGGGAGGGCATCTTGTCAAAGCAAAGCAAGAGTCAGCTGGGGCTCAGGACAGATGGGCTGCTTTTGTTCAGCTGGGATTTTGTTGTTTATGGAGCCTCTGAAGCCAGCCTAGGTCCCTGGTCTCAGATGTCAAGGACCAGGAGCCCTTGTTCAGAGGAGGTCAGAGGAGACTGCTCTCAGGCCGGCACAGACACACTTCCACAACAGGAGGCAGACGGAGGTTTGGTGTCAGGTGTTACTTCTTCTAGACCAGACTCCCAAGCAAAGGATGAGCTGCCAAGTACCCTCATTTAGACATTCCATCTGTATCCCCCGGGCAGTTTCTCAGGGGCCAGGATGATATGACTCTCGGTTAGAGTCAAAGCTGCTGCTGATTAACTCCTGCTTACCAAGCTGGAGTCAGCAATGAGAGATTAACAGCATTCAAATGGCTGTGCAGCACTCTTCACAACACCGTGGCACTCCTGCTGTTTGTTTACAGTCAAAACGAGTCACTAGCCTAGCACAGGTCTCCAAATGCCTGCATGGCCCATGCTGAACGTTCTCCTGTGCTGACCTTCCATCTTTGCATCCCTACCTCTGCCCACCATGTACCAGTCTTCTCCCAAACCTGACTCTGTGCAGCAGGGGAGCTGTTCATTGAGACTGAGGGCACTGAGCTGCACAGCCAGTGTAGCTGCTATTACAGGTAAGTGCATACGCGTACCTGTATCTGTGCACGTGTATGCACACGTCTACACAGGTGCACACACGCACTCTTCCCGTGCTCCAGAGTGAGCAGAGACCCTTGTGCCCAGAGGCAGGAGGCTTTGTGCACACACACTGCTTGCACGGGACTCGTCAGACCCTGATGACTGCCAGGCCTTTCCTGTGCAAACATGGTGCTCCAGAGGTGCAGAGACAGGGAGAGCTGCACCACCAAGCCATGAAGCAACCGTACCCCCACAAGGTCCCTCTCTGTTACTTTGGGCAAACACGTCTGAGTCTGGGCGCAGCATCCTGGGGGACAGCAGGTGACGTGCCTGTTGTGCCCCATGGCCAAAGCATATGAGTTCTCTGGCTAATTTAGCAGTGCCCACTGAAATCAGGACTGCTCACCCCCATGTGGGCTGCCTCAGCCCTGCTGAGCTGTCCCAGGATGACCGTGCTGCCCATGAGTAAGCCCAAGCTGGCAGTGGCTGTGCTGGCTGCCTGCCGGAGCACAGCGTGTCCTGCCCCTCTGCCAGGCCTGCAGCTCCTGCTGGCAGCCAATTCTTCAGCAAAGCTGAGGTGACACAGCAGAAAGAGCAGTGTTCACTCATGGAATCATCGCATGGTTCGAGCTGGAAGGGACCTTAAAGATCACCTAACTTAGTGCCACTGCCATGAGCAGGAGCACCTTCCACTAGACCAGGCTGCTCAAAAGCCCCATCCAGCCTAGTCTTGAGCACTTTTAGATGAATCTCCTTCCCCCTCTGGAAGGCAGAAGGAAGGACCAAGCTGGATGTTCAGTTGTGTGACCAGACACCCCAGAGCCGTGCATGGGCACCACGCAGGCAGGACCAGCAGGCAGAGGTCTCCTAGAGCCTGCCTGAAGCACTCCAGCCTTCAGGTCAGTTCTAGGGGAGGTGAACCAACCAGGAGCTCATTTGGATTAGGCACCTATGAGCTGTGCAGCAATTTCTGCCTGAGCACTAATGCTTGTGCCACCACTGTGGCCTGAATCAGCAGGGGAAAGTAACTCTGCATAGTACACTGAAGCAATCCCACAAATCCCCATTTCAATGAATTCACATGTGTTCTTCAGAAATTGTCTCAGGGAACAGATGCTTTTATTATGTGCAGATTGGTACAGGTGTTAAAACTGACACAAGTGCAGGGTAGGACAGGTCGGTAGCCATGCACAAAGAACAGGAAAATGTGCTGCAAAAGCCTGCTGTGAGAGCCCTCCCTTGCAGTTGTCCTTCCCAGGTGTAAGTGACAAGGTTTACTCAAACCCAGCTGAAGCAGGTTTCCCAGTCCCTGCAGCAGCCCTCCTCTGGAGACCTGGTGCAAGAGGTGCAGGTGGGCTGGGGAGGCCACCCACCTGCACCTGCATCCCTCCTTTGAGACCAAAGCTGTTGCTTTGGGCCATGCAAAGTGGGGAAACACCAGTGAGCAGGCAGCCTGTTCCATGTGCTGGGCAGCTGGCCCTGACCAGCCTGTGGTACTCTGGGCACAGCAGCCCCTTGCAAATGTGGAGGCAAGCACTGTCTGGGTAATGTACAGTTGCCCTGGGTTTATTACAACCAAAATGTGCCAGCAGGCAAGCTGTAACTGAATGGATTTACCCCATCAGAGGTAGAGGCAGAAGCCACTCAGGAGAAGATTTGAGGAAATTGGGTCCTGCTGGAGTTGCTCTCTCCTGGGGCCACCCCTGCATGGACTCTGCATATGCACTCCTCTGGGTTCAGTTCCCCAAAGTTTTATTTTAGATTCAGTTTCATAGGAGGAAAAAAATTGTTGCAACAGATGACCTGAAAGTGCATAATATCTGCTTGTAATCTCAGGAATGGGTGAAGGAAGGAGAGAGAGAAAGTTGTAGGTGCACAAGGCAGTATACAGAGAAAGAGAAAAAAACAACAGTAGCCAAGATGAAAACAAAAGAAAAGCCAAAAATACCCAACCAACACCCCCCCCCTCCCAGAATTAAGCCAGTTAATCTGCCTCTCTTTTGAGCCAGTCAATTCCTCTCTTTCACAGCTGACTTCTCACTTGCTTGATGCCAATTGCTCACGCAGGAATTAGCTAATTATAGGTTGAGTTTTCCTGGAGTTTGCCTTACTACTCAACTGTGCATGATTCCCTGGCAGCATCTGTGCCAGCAGCTACTGCCTGCAGCCTTTGTATCGGGTAAGTGTGCTGCCTCTCCTGTGGAGAAGCAGGAGAAGGTTGCTCCCACGTTTCAGGAAGATTTTTGGTTACTGGCCACACGTGGCTCATAGCTCATGATTCCTGCTGTTGTCTTACAGTCAGGAGAAAATGGATAGTGAGATTGACTTCTTTCATTTTGTTTTCTTAATTATTTTGTATTTATTTAACATGAGCAACACTGTTCATCCTGTAACATTTACTAAAGGCAAGGGAGAAAAATCACGACAATGATTCATTCATGCAGAGCACATTTTATGGGAAGGTTTTGTTTATTTGTTGAGAAAAGAATTAAATTAAAACCAGAAGGAAAAAAAAACAAACTTCAGAAAAACAGGGGTAGGCAGGGCAGGGGAAGAGAAACGTCAGAAGACAGAGAACTGGGTGGGAAGGTGAAGCACAGCAAGGCATCTGTTGTCAGCCATCAAAAATAAGTTGGAATCCACTTTCCATTGACTACATCATTCACACATAACTGAGGAGGCTCCTGCTGCTTAATCCATGGCTTTACCAGAGGAAGGGCTGGAGATTTCAGCAGCAAACCTATCCTTGTGGTTTTCTAATGCCAAGGATTGCTGTGGCACAGCAAGAAGCCCAGCGCCCGTCCCAGCAGCTGCTTTCTCAGCAGCCCAGAGGGAGAAGCACAGGGGAAGCAGGGTCAGCGTTCAGCAGCAGCAGCTGTGCCAGCAGGGGCTGGTGGCCAGGCTGCCAGCCCAACTCCTCCTTCAGGCCCAGCTCCTGAGGCCACCTGAGCCCAGGTGAGGTTTTCATCCTGCACCACTTCACTCAGTGGATTTACAGACACAGGATTATTAGCAGATCACTGCACAAGTATTGTAAAGGTTTTTTCCTAATAAGTTAAAAAATGAAATGCGAAAACATGTCTTTGGCTTTCCAAAGATAAAGTCACTGTCCTGGGTACACCAAGAACAAAACCACACAAGGGAAAATGGGACCTTTTCATTCTCATTAGCATCACAGGAGTTGGCAGATTAAAAAGCTACAATAAACAAGCAAATATATTTTAATGTGTTTGTGGTTTGGATCTCTAACAGACATTAGGAAAGTACCTATTTTTGCAGTGAAGAAAAGGCCATAGAGAGAAATAGTTACAGCAATAACTTGCTGTATGTGCTTGGATTGGGTAAAGAAAGGCCTAGTTTGTACCCTGCTGCTCAGTAACAGCTCATTTCTAGGTCTCTGACTCACTTGGAGCACAGCAGCCATGTACATTGTTAACTGAACTGTGGCGAAACTGTGCGGTGCTTACAGATAATGTCTGATGCTTTGTAGTGTAGCAGGCAGCAAATGCCTGCTGTGGTGGATTTGTACCTGAAGCAAAGCAGAGCTACACAATGAAACTCAAAGTTGCATGGATTTGGGCTACTTCTGTAAAGGAAGAAAAGGCAGCAAACACAGGAACTCCTCCTATCCACAGCCACTGGAGGTACAGCTGGACCAACTACTTCTCTTCCAGAAGCATGACTGGGCAGGCATAAATAGCAGGTAGTGCTTTAAGAAGTCAGCTGGGGAGAACGAACCAAAGTGGTATCAGGGAAAGGGCCAGTTCTGAGCATGCAGTATGTAATACTTTGAGATGGTGAGTAGGAGTGCTTTGGTTGGGTAATTCATGTTTCCTCTGTTGAGGACAGCAATTCCTGCTCAAGCTACCATGTTACTTAATGACAATGCAGCAAAAACATGCCTGCAGTATGAGTCCCAAAATCTGGACATATGCCAATCATTTAAAGGTTATTTGATCCCATAACTTACCCAACAATTTCTGGACATTTGAGGCTTGCTGCTCCTTTGCTGGTACTGCTGGAGTACTATACGGACAGCAAGGTGTGAAGGCAGTTGCAGCACGAGTGCCACCTGCCATGGTGGCATTTGCCTGGTGTCCCTTTGTCACCGAAACTGCAGGAAAAACAAAAACCCTCCAACAACATTTTTAATGTTAGGGAGTCAAGGCATTCCTTTATTATCTGCCCAGGATGTACCACAGAAATCATCTCATCCACACATAGCTCGGGTGTGCAGAGAGAATCATTCCATGACACATACCATCTATTAGATTTTTTAGATCTTTTATACAGTCAAAACTCATAGGAACTAATTGGGTCAGTGTTCATTGGTCCAAAGTTGCGTAGTTCGTAGTATTTGGTTTCTTATTGGATCCGGATTTCTTCGCTTCTGATGTTAATTAGATCTTCATTCCCTGATTTTCTTACCAGTCTTTTCCGTAGGAGATGCCTCCAATTCTGCCAGAGGCAGAGTCTGGGGTAGATGTTCGTAGATGGCCGCTGATGTTCTGCTGATGTTCCGTCCTGGCCTTATCTCTTTGGGGCTGCTCCCAGTCTGATGAAATGCTAAGCCCATCAGGCTTCACCTAGAGAAACAATGCTCTGGAAAGAAGCCTCAGCTCCCTTCCCCCGGGGCAAAGGTGAACAAACCTGGCTAAAGTTATATAAAAAATTTTTAACTGGTATGTCTTCCAACACCTTCAGAGGGGTTTGGAGTGTGCTCTGCCATCCTTGCTCAGAGCCAGTGCCATCGCTCCCCTCAGTGCCCTGGAGCCCTGCAGCAGCACAAGTCCCCCTCCTGCACTGCAACTCGGGACACAGCCAGCCTGCCGGGGACCACTGCTCTGCCTGCCGGGGACACAGCCAGCCTGCCGGGGACCACTGCTCTGCCTGCCGGGGACACAGCCAGCCTGCCGGGGACACAGCCAGCCTGCCGGGGACCACTGCTCTGCCTGCCGGGGACCGCTGCTCTGCCTGCCGGGGACCACTGCTCTGCTCTGCTCGGCCTTCCACGCCTGCCCAGGGCAGCCACCGCCAAATGCTCCCTTTCCAAACGAGTCTGCAGGAGCTGGGCCCGCTGCAACCCAGTCCTGACATCTATTTTAAAAGGAAACCATGCGAAAACGATCAACGGCTACGAAAAAACGTAGTCTCGAGGGGTGGCTCGTAGTCACCGTGTATCACCTCTTGGAATGGACTGGCAGAGGTTTAAAACACAATTAAATGCAACCCATGGGTTTTAGTGGGACTTTTGAAAATAATTGTTTGAGCAAAGCCTCGTGACAGAGCACAGCTTCATTTCCAACTACAACTTTTAATACTTTTGGGGTTTAATTAATTATTTTTCAGCCTTTTACAATTCAGGTTTCCCCTTATTTCTTAGATATTATTCAATGTTTTCATTACTATTAACTGAATCCAGGGAGCATTTGAAATTTTAGTCTGAATTAAGCCTTTATTCCTTATTGTTTTAAATGCATGGAAGTCAACCGAGTTGTTTTGTTTGATATTCTCCATGCCACGGTGAATTCTGTGCTGGTAGGACTGTAAATGGGCCATGTTGTTCATGAATTACTAATCCCTGTCACTCACATTTTCTGGGGAACACATGCTATATTTAGTCTTTCGATTTGGAAAAATAAAGCTGGAGAACTCAGAGGCTTTTTTTCTCATTAGGAGTCTTTAGAACATTCCCTAAAAATGAAAATTCAAGTCAGATAATTCAGTCACCAAGTATAAGTGTTATTCATTAACCATGGTGGAAATTAGACCCTTGAATTGAGAGGCTAATTAAGATAATTATATCTAAAGCCTGAGAGGAAACTATACAGACATTTCTTAAAATCTCATTTGTCCTTATGTAAATCTGGACCAACTCCACTGTCATTTTCTGGATTTACACCCAAGTAATTGAAATCACTATTGAGCTCTTCTAAGCTCTCAATATCAGCAAAAGGCATTGAAATAAAACAATTAACAGTCAGGCTGTGTTTTTCTCTGTAACTTCTAGATGAACTTAATATCACAGTGCTCTTCTTTCCAAAGGTACTTTGCCATTCTGATGGATTACTTATTTAAGAAAAAAAAAACAAACCAAAACTCATGATGTATTTAGAGGGCTGTCACCAATTTAAAGAGCTGCCAACTTTTACAACATTAGCAAATGAAGAGAGTTGAAAAGTTCCAGTGTCAACTACTGCCTCCTCCAGGGGTGATGTTATTTTTAATGTGTCTTCCCTGTGGAAGGAACTTTCTCCTCTGCTGTTTCTTGTGACTGCCAACTGCACTGAGACCACCACTTAGTAAAAAACACTAAGTGAATGCTGTATATGAACCAAGTAGAAAAGTGGAAAAAGGGAGTGAAGAACACCATTTAATCATACACAGATATGAATTTTAGCAGTGTGCATTTATGTGCAGTCATCTGCCATGCAGTTGCCAGGAAGGTGAACCTTTCTTGGCTTGTATTTGGTAGGAGGGTTGGGCAGGTTTCTGACCACATGAACCACTCTACTGCCCCCCAGCCCATCCCACCAGCGATATCAGCTGTAGCCAGAGCTGTGCCCATCTGTCCTACACAGAGCAAATGTGAACTGAAAGGCAGCCTGTGCCTAGACAGTCGTGGAACACCAAGCCCTGCACTCTGCTTATCTCTTATATCCAAAACCAGTCATGAGAAACGGGCAGAGCTCACAGCTCTCTCTGACCCAGCTCACCTAAGACAATTCCAGGGGGCACATACCCTCACATCTAGACTCTGCAGACAGGCAGACATTGAAAAAGCTGAAGACCCAAACCCTGTCCATCACCAGAAACACCATGTTATTCCATACTTTGGAGCTGGTTTTCTTCTCAGCCTCAAAGAACTGAAGGAACCAAGAGCAAGAAGCAGCCTGGAGGAGACCAGATGCTTCAGTGAGAGCTGCTGGCATACAGTTTACAAGAATACATTAACAGGAAAGAAAGAAGGGGATGGAAAGAAGGGCACCGTAAGGTAACAGCAGGACTACTAGCTCAGCCCAAGGGTCTCTCCAGACTTTTAACCTGTTGGTTGACACCTACCAAGGAAATGCTTGCAAAGCTTCTCAGGATTCCTAAATCTTCCATCATCATTTGGTGACATTTCAAGCAGACCAACATTGGAGGGAGCATGCACAACCTTTACCTGTTTTCCCAGGCAGTGTCTGGGATAGGAGGAAGGCCTCCAGGGAAAGAGGAAAGAAAGAGGCTTCCTTTCATCTGGATTATAAAAGAGATAGAGGTGAGCCAGGTTCATCTAGTGTAAAAGTACCTAAACTGCTTTTGCATAAGGTTCTGAAGAGTATCCACGATACCTGAAGCAGATGTGGCATCTGAGGCCAACATCTGTTCTCATTACTGATACAAAGCGTTGTTTCTTTTCTAAAAATTATTTTCTCTGGAAGGTTTTCTAGTGCCACACACATCAGTCGGAGAGAGACTGCCAGCCTCGGCAGGGGAGGCTGCCGCATCCCAGGGAACGTCAGCTCGCCTCTGGAAGACGGCCAGTTCTGTCCCCTGCAGTTCTGGCATCTCAGCAGGAACTGGGAGGCACTGCCTTGCAGACAGCAGATATCCTTGGCTCAATAAACATGCAGGATGCTCTCAATGAAACCGGAGACAAATGCAAATAGGCCCCCTCCGTCCAATCCCTGACTCCCATTCCCGTTTCACAGCACTTGCAGTCTGCATTCAAATTTAAGGAGTCCATGCAAGCATTTTATCAGCGCTCTCCGGAGTTCAGCATCAGCCCTTCCCAAAAGTTCCTTGCCTCATAAACCTAAAACCTAAACCTGCAAGTTGCCATCCTGTGAGAACCCAGGTTCTGTAGAGTATCTTGAATTTAGGAAACAAAAGAGGTCTCAATTTCACCAAATGCAAAGGGGAGTTCAAGTTGTACACTCTGGATTTTTCCATTTGTACTCGGGAATTTGATTTTTATAATCACTGCAAGTGACTTCTTTCAGCAGGCAGTAAGGCAAGGCAGCTTTCCATGGCCCAGGGCACGAAACCAGTCGGGCAGAGAGGCACTCCGCGGCACAGCAACGCCAAAAAAACCTTCCCCCGCTTTCCCAGTTCCATCAGTACTCTGACATTTAATGTCACCCGTGCACTGGTGGGATTGGGCTTCTCCAGTCAATCTCCTTCGCAGCTGCAGTCATATTTAAATCAAAATCTGTTGCTCGTTCTATGAGCAACAATAGACATCAACCTTCTTTTGTTTTTTTAACATAAAATTGGAGTTTCAGTTGCTAATGGCATATGATTCAGTTCTCTCTGACTTTCCCAAATAACCTTCAGGATAATTAATCAGCTTTTAAATACAATCATGCTTCTCTGTCCTTGTCTTTGCTCTAGGATGTTCCGGCAAGGCACCTGTGGAAGTTCAAGTTCAAAGTCAGCATCATATCAACCTGACTACAACTACTAACATATGTAATTCTATTAATAAATATCTAATACTCTACGCCTTCAGAGTACAAGAATTGTTATAGAATTGGCATTCTGTGAATTAAGTATTATACAGCTGACTCCCAAACAACCCAAATCATCTCTCATAACACCCAAAAATGTTGCTTTTGGTCCACTGGAACCAATTGAAAAAAAATTACTTCTTTCTCTTATGTAGACTAGGGCTGAAGGATTGAAACGTGGATTAGGATCCCAGACAAGTACCTTATTTTGACCTAGAGGTTTGTGTTGGACCTGTTATTAGTGTAAAGTTGTAACTTAACTTATTAGTTATAAGTTTCTAATACTTTTTTTAAAATGTCATCTCCAGTATCTATAGAGAAAGAAGCAAAATTCCATAGGTAAATGATAAATATGTAGGCATTGGACTCACTATTTTAATGGCAGTAGTAAGTCTTCCAAGGTGTAGATTATTTGATGCAGTATGTTAAAGTTTAGCCATCAAAGGAGAATGGCAAGACATTTTTACTTGTGCTGGTGATTAACATAAGCAAATATTGGAATTACGTGACAAGTATAACCCACTAAATAGTCTCCATCTCTACACGTTTCATCCTAATTTAATCACCCAGTGTTACCCAGGTATTCTGCTCCACACTTAACCCAGGCTCCTAGCAAACCAAGTGACACACTACGTAACAATTTGCTGTTCCCTGAAAAATTCAACCGGACACGGATTAAGGAACAAATAAATAAAAATCTGGCTGCGCAGGGAGAAAAGAGATTTTCTCGGGCAGTGATTTTCCATACACCTTTCCTGCATTTCTTTTAGGAGACAGAGCTGGTGCCAGACAGTATGGCAATACTCCTGGTTGACTGATTATGGAGAAGGTCATAAAATTGACCTGGACATCATTACAGCACACACAGGCCATGCCAGCTCCAGAAGGGGGGCAGCTTGCCCTTGAAGGCTGGCTCAGCCAGGGGTACCAGGGCTTCCCTCGCACTTTCTGGAAGTCACTGCTACCTGTCCTGGCTGGGCTACACAGCACATATCCTGATTTTCACTTGTTCCAAGCTGCTTGGAGTTCAAATAACAAGCAATGGCTCAGAGAAATACAGGAAAAAATATGGAGCTGCAGTAGGGGAAAAGGAAGAGCTCATTAAAACCATTGCATTTCAAACATTTCTCTGTACTGCATGCAGAAATCCTTAGCATATGAGGGAGCTGGTTTTTTATTAGAAGGTAAAGAACGTAGGAAATGGTGCCTCCTTCCTCATTAGCAACTCAGGTTTCGTACAGTGGTCACGGGCAAAGGAATAAAATATGCAATATCTGCAATCCTGGTAGAAACAGTTTTCCTCACTCTATAAAAAGATAATTGAGAGACTTAGAGGACATGTAATACATTACTATTTTTTTTTTACTTTTTTTTTTTTTTTAACTAACAATGATTGCACTTGCATCTATCCTTGAACACCCAACAATATAAAGCACAGTCTGAAACCTTTATGAATATGAAGGCCACTAATATCTCATGAGGAAAAATTAATCACATGGGCATTAACTGATTTACTCCACGCTGTGCAGTAAATCAGTGCCAGCAATGATAAAACCCTGGGGTCTTAAACTCTGCCTCCTCCTCTAGCTGCTATCTTCACTCCATGGTATTTAATAGCTATTCCTGCAGAAGACCAACTGTTGGTTAGTTATTTTTACAATAAATGCCTGTTATTGTGAAAAGTCTGAAAAGTCCTCAGCATTTGCATTCTTTAAGTTGAATATTCATATCTGCTGTTCTCTATTGAATCATTCAATGACTCTTAAACATCATTTTTGAATAGGGTGATTAAAAAAATGTGAACAGATAAGTAGTAAGTCAAGAGAAATTCTGGCATCTAAGATTTTAACAAAACATGACAACTCTCAGCCTTGAGGAAAGGATATGGATAAGGAATGGCCAGTGTCACATGGCACATCAAAACAGTGCCAGGAAGGAAAATTAGGGAGGGAAAACACATGTCACATTATGAAAACTAAAGAAAGGTACATGCACACATTTCTTCCTACAGACGTGGGTGTTTTTACGAGTGGAGCAAATTTATTCCAAGTTCAAAACTGGAGCATTTGGAAAGCTCATGATGACAAGTGCAACACCATTAGGAGCTGTAGAGGCAGCATTTCAAGGCACTAGCATTTATTCTACCTTCTGACATGAACACCCACTCATTCTGACAACAGGAATCCAGAGGGAATAATGATGAGAAATTTATTTCCCTGCATTTTGATATAAATTCAGACTTCGTTATAAACCTGAGCAGTGTCAAAATGTAAAGGTACAATTGTTAAAAAGCTGCACAGTTTATGAGATCCTAAACACCATTTGCAGATGCTGCAGGTTCAGGACCCAATCCTAACCTCAGGCACACATTGTTATAAAACTCCAGAAGACAAAATCCACTGCTTTCCCCCAATGGTTCATGGAGTCAGATTTCCAAGATATTCAGAGATGTTTCCTACATTTTTACTATAATTTGATCTTTGCCGTTAAAATGTTACAGCCAAAGCCAGGCAGTTACTGAATCAATAAAAGTCTTTTGAAATCAGATATTAATCATATTTACAAAGCCCTAGAGACACATGGTTAAAACTCAAATATGTTAAAGACAATAGCAAGAATATGATTGATGATCTTGTTCATGCATTTTAATTCAACCACGTATTTTTTTTCAGTAGGAAAAGCAATCAGAACTATTATTAAAAAAAATCTGGAATCAGTCATCTTCTGCTCTAAAGTGCTAGGCAATTAATTTTACTGGTCTGGTACTCTGTCAATTCAATACTTCTGTTCATAATCACTTGAATACATTTGGATTAGAGCTTTGGGGTCTGAATATGCAGGGGCTGAAACCTGCTGTTTTCAGCAGGGCCAGATGTTCTTCATACTCGTAAGTGCTAGCTATTAAACAAACAAGATGCTATCAATACTGGGTTGGTATTGGAGATGCTGGAAACCTATGATTTTTACAAGAATTTTTTCTCTTAAAATGGTTCAGTCTTATGAGAAGTCAGAACTACACAAGAAAATTGTTTCTTTTCTACAGTTCAATAAGGAGGCTAAAAGCACTGAACTCCTGCTACGATGAAAAATAGGCTTGGAGGTCCTAGACAGGCTTTCTGTGCTTCAACACAAGTAAATTTAGATTCATTTTCTAATGCCTAGCAGATGGCAAATTTATCAGCTGATGATTTATGACTTAAATAACAGTTCATACAATTATTTTCAAAGCAGTAAACGCAGCAACTTGCCACTACAGCCCTGTGTTTTTCACCCTGTAACACGAACTTGTGTGGTGCTCCCCAGGCTCAAGGCAGTGCACAAGCTCGAGCCCCGAGCCCTCATGGCTGAGCCTGGGGAGCCCAGCTCTGCACTGCTGATACCAGCCTGTGCCTTTGAGAGACCTAGGGATCAGAGCACATTCCAGAGGCCCAGGACACTGAGGACAAGATGTGCTATCTAAATAAATGTAATCCACACCCAGCAATTTCTTACCCACTCCTAGACGCTGAGCTTCAGGAACAGAAATGTGAATCTTTATCTCAGGCTATTGCAAGTTTACGGCCCAGGACACCTTGAGATATGTAGACAGGCTGTCTCCACAGCTCCTAACGCTTTCCAAGGTAGCTAGTCCCCTGCACCA
Source organism: Daphoenositta chrysoptera (assembly GCA_013397915.1). Taxonomy (NCBI): domain Eukaryota; kingdom Metazoa; phylum Chordata; class Aves; order Passeriformes; genus Daphoenositta; species Daphoenositta chrysoptera. The sequence goes on from VZRO01006551.1 coordinate 303,534, forward strand.
GGACAGGAGAAAATCAGTTTTATGGATTTTATCTTTTTCCGTTCCATTTCCATTCCATTACCACGCTTCCAAAAGGAGAGCAGAACTTAATGTCTTCCCTTTGCTACCGCCTCTCCAGGGAGGGAGGTGTGGAAGCTGGGGCTGCTTCTCCCCATTCATGTATCTGAGACTCTATATTCTTCCTTCTACATGACAGTCCTTTGCTATGCTCTATTCATCAATCAACCTTCACCTTTCCTCCCTCTTCCTTTTGAACTGGGTCTTCTTATCTCCTGTCTTCTCTTATTCTTGTCCCTCCTTCTCTCCACCCACACACCCATGGAGTTATTACCATATTTCACTGCCTCGTGAGCTCTACAGTCAGGCAGAAAGAAAAAGCAATGACACAGGAGGGGAAAAATTCCTGCTTTCTGCGTGGTTACACATTGACTTCTCTTGTAACTTCTTAGCACTTAGGATTATAGCCCAGGTGGCAAACTTTTAAACAGAGGGGAGTCCTAGAACAAAATGATGCTGATACTACTTGCTAATTACTGCCAAGGCTTAAAATGTGTCTTACTGAAAAATTCTGCAAGGTGACAAAAATGTCTCAGATTACGGGGAATGTAATTTCTGATACTTGCTGCATTATAAGCACTGGTTGGTTGGAAATGCCAAAAAATCCCCTCCACTTAGCTACACCACAGCTTGCAAGATTTACTGAGCTGCTGAAATTCCATCCTAAACACTCTGGTAAGGTGAACTGTACCACATCTAAGTTTGGCACAGTAGGACCCGTCTCTGTGTGACTGCTGGAGTGCAAGGGCAGAGCCACCCCCAGGACCCAGAGGAATGGCAGCAGCAGCCCTGCTGTGGGGCGCTGCTCCTCAGGATTATACTCCTAACACTAGGACATTAAAAAACACTCGTGCCAATAACATTTCCAGTACAGTCAACACTGGTAACAGATTAAAATTTTTTCAGCACTTTGTGATAATTTTGTAATTTTTCAGTACTGCAGCAGCAATTAAAAAGTCTCAGAGTATTTCTCAGAGTATTTTAGGAAACAGCTCCCAAGCAGTTTATGTGCTCTATGAATATAATCTAGCAGTTTCTACAATCGCTTTCAGTGCTCCAAATGCAATGGCATATAAATATAATCCTTATACACGATACCAGACATGTATCAAATCTAAAGTTAATATCTCAGTGGATGTTACTCTCCTCTGGGGCTGTCTGTTCCCCAAGTACACAGAGAAAGCCCTGCTATGTGTTTCCTCTCTGCATTCCCATTTTAATGTAATATTTAATCAGATGCTTAGCCTGCAAAATGAAGACACCCACTGAAAGTAGGTCATGATTCTTATCAAAAGCAAGATCACCATGTTGGATTGTTTTACCAGGAATCTCAAAATAAGAACAGATTAGAAAATCTGTTCAGTAAAACAGTACCTTTTAAAAAATACCTTTAATGGAAATTTTATCTTTTATCTTTTATACTTCTGCTGTAGATGGCTTAGGACACAGCCATACACGACAGAGCATTACTGATGTGCCCTTAATCCTGCACTGGACCAAAGCCTCAGTGTAACAGTTCTTTTATCTGCTGGTGACTTTGTGAGAAATAAACTGTTTGCTGAACCAGCACAACTGGTGTCTCTATGGAAAACGATTTTGTATTATTTTTGCCAGGACTGTTATTAAAAAGAGTGCACTGCTTGATCTATTACAGGAATAAGCATCACTTACAAAGTCTGGTCCTTTATTGAATCATTTAATAAAGAAGGAGCTACTGTGTATTACATCTATTACATTTCTGCTACTGTTTTTAGTTTTGGAATGCAAAAATTAAAATTCTTATTCCTGGAAGTAATTATGAGCTTAATATTCTATTAAGGGAGAAGTAATTTGCATAATCCTAGATCTAAACATCTATTTATAGTCTCGTTAACAGAATACAAATGACACCTTACACAAAATGATCCTGCAAAATTATAATCCTGTTAATTACAGCCAATGCATTTCCAAAGTGACTGGTGTTAAATTCAGACATTTACTCTCTTGTTCAGTTTTAATAGCAATAACGGGATAAATACTATAGTAAACAGAGCAAGTGTTTAATATTTGGGTTTGCTAGTGACAGAACCACACAGTTTCTTAGATTTCCAAAATTAAACTAAAGAGAATTTTGCAAGTGAACATTGAAAGTTTCTCCCTCTTAACATGAGATTTAACAGAACCTCACTAAAAAAAATATGCAAGAGGACAGATTAACAAAAACAACCATAGAAATAATTCAGCAATGTAAACAGAAGTCTCTACCACTAATAGTAGATCTGTCACGTAACAAAAAGGAAATTTAGAGCAGATGAATGCAATTCCAGTGAAGTCCAGGAGATACATGCAAGTGAAGAATTTAATCTTCCTTAATCTTCTCACATGGTGTGATTAATCCCCTACCTTTGGGCTCTGGAAGATGACTTCTAGAGATAGCAACAGAAACAATATGATTTTTCTGCATAGAAATATACAGAAAAAATATAAAATATACCACTATACAGTTATGTTCCTAACCAAAAAGTATTGCATTCTCCTATTACCTCTTCCAAACGTGATTCAGCAGCCTGAGATTGGTGGCACAACAGAGTAATACTCTTTGTTGTGCCTGGTCCCTGTTTAACGATGCTCTCTGTACAGCTGCCAAAAACGCTGAAGGTCAGCTAAGCATGGATGAAAATGCAAGGCCACGCTCAGGTTGCATAACTTCCACTGGAGCAGTTAAGCAACACCTGTTTGGCCAGCGGGGAGCTGGTGCCAGGGGGAGCAGCGCGCAGGGCGGGAAGGTGCCGAGCCGCGGGGAGCTGGCGGGGCCGGCACCAGGGAGCTCCCGGAGAGCTGGGGAACGGAGGCGCTCCCGGCGCGCTCCCGGCGCGCTCCCGGCGCCCGCCCAGCTGGGCACACTCGACCCCGCACAGATCAGCAAGTAAAACCCGTGCCTCCCTGTCGTGTAAACAGATTATCCCTATCCTCAAGAGCTGCATGCAGGAGGCAGTTTCAACCTAGTCTCACGCACATTACTAGACACATCTATTAAAACTGGGGTTTTTTAAATTTAAGAAAAAGAAACTCTCTGCCTGTATACGTGAATCTGCTACCTGACAAATGGTATTACCTTGCTTAAAATACGCCTACACTCCTTGTGCATGGGGTGAATGCCTTCAAAACATTCTGAATGAATTTCATGTAGGGAAGAATGTAAGTTTGTTAAGGACTGCAGAAAGGAGAGTTAAACATCAAGATTTTAATCTTAGGATATTGGCATCAGTATCCCTGAACTTTATATGGTATTTCAAGACTGGATCTGAGTTGAAACATGTGTCCATGTGTACCTGACTTTCACTTTACATGGAGGCCAACCCATATTTAGAAATATAAAAATAACAGAATAATGGTGCAAAATAGAAATAATCTCTGCAAAACAGTGCAAGAAGAAAAACCCACAGGCTGTTACAAGCCCAGTGAATGCCCCAACACTCTGCCCTGTGATTTTTGAGTGAGTAAAACCATTCTCCCAAGCTTTCCCAGGTCACCTCTTTGGTCCCTGTCACTGTGTCAAGAGATCACTTGTCCCCCTGCCAAAGGGCAAGCTACGGCTGGAGACAGCTTTAAAATTCAGGATAGCTGCGAGATGCCATGAATAATTGCATACCTAAGGCTTAGGTACTGAGCCACAGTAACAGCCCCGGTAGCCTCTGCAAGGGGGGGCAGCTGCTGAAGCAGGTCAGAAACATCAGCAGAGCAGAAACGGCAGTGACAGCACCTGAGCCCAGAAGACAGACCGAGCTGCTTCCCAGGGCTACAGCCTTTCTCTTAAAGGGTAGACGGGACAGCAGTGAACCCAAAATATTTTCTAAGATTAGGTCATGTTTACACTTCCAGGCTAATTATTGGAGAGTAAGGATAAGGAAGAGCTGAATGTTATTTAAATCTGTTCTCTCTAAAGACTAAGTTAATGCCTTTTTTCTTTTCTTCCTTGAGCTGGTGCACATCTTCTAATAAACTTAGACTCCAGGGCTGGAACCAAACAGCCATATCCTGAACAAGCATCCACTTCTGCAGACAAGGACAAAGAAGGGACATTCCTCTCCAAGGGAAAAGCCTGCCATGTTTCCAATTCTGTAGACACAACAGGGAAACAGTAGTTCAAAATGGAAAACTGATCACTCGTCAAATATAAAAGGACAGAGAAGCCAAAGAAATATAGTTCCTGCCTCAATGAATCTTCAGACTCATGAGGTTTCACCAGAAACAGGTCAGAAAAAAGAAGTTTTATATAACTATGATTTTTTAATTCTTCTTTGTATCTCTGGCATGCAAAATGAGTTCTATATATGATAAAATTTCTGGACTTTCTTCTTCTCAGTAAGAATGACACAATTTAAACCAAACGACCAGAAGGCCATTCATGTAACGAAATATTTTTAACCTTTCAAAGAAACTGCAGTAAATCTAAAAGTAACCAGACGTGCAAATGGTATAAAGTAATGTGAAATGACACAGTATTCTCTTTATTTAAACAGCACCTTGATTAAGAATACAAAAGCTTGCTTCTAAAGACAAGCCCCACTGCCACAAGGCTTCACATGTTCTAAGCCACAGTTGTTAAGAGTACCACAGAGCAAATCACTCATCTTTGGCCAGCAAGTTGGCCAAAGTGGTTTGAAGAGAGTATTGCAGAAACTTGTGCAAGAGCAAAACTGTCTCCTCAGCTCATTACAACATTAAAACGCAGACCCAAGTGCCTGCTGAAGTGCCAGGGCTAGTGGGAGCTCCCGATGCCATCCAGGCAGAGCAGGGCACACAGCTCTGAAACCTCCACAACAGAGATTTCTCTTGGCTCATACTGGACCTGTCACATTAAGCAGCTTCCAAGAGCACATGAGAGCAACAAGAATGGGATTCTCTTTCTCTTGTTTAATTCTTCCCCACTTCCCCACCTGCCAGAAGATTCTAACAGAAAGAATTACTGTCCTTAGTTCTTTATTAAGGAAATCACTCTAGTGAGCCCCACATCTCACTATTATTCACATGCAGATGTCTGTAGGAGTGTATTATTCAGGAAAAAAATTATTACAATGTTTTATATTACCAGGATTATATGTAAAATTTCAATGGAAAGTTGTAGTCAAACAAAGCATTGCTGACAAAACACCTGAAAGAACTTTGGTAGTTTGAGTCTTCTGAAGAAACTGAAAAAGGAAAATCATGAAGTAATGGTGGGGGGGTGGAGGGGGGAAATCTCTTTTCTAGCCATTACTGTCAGTATTATGCAACACTGGCAAATGCCAGAGAACAAATCTGATACCATTATCAGCTGCAGCCGGTCAAGTTACTCAAAAACCTCCTCCATCAAATCTGTAGTTTTTAGGACTCAGCAGAAAGGGAGGTACACATGCAGGTGGTACTGGGCTTAAAGCAAATACTATTAGGGTGAAAATCCCGGGGGAAAAAAAAACTGGGAAAAACCAGAACCAACCAAGAACAAACCCAGAATAAAATCCCTAATGATCAAAGTCTGAATTGTCAGGTTTTTCACACAGAACAGCATTAGGCCTGGATCAACTTTTCTTCAAGTACACAGCCTTTTATAGCAGGACCACAACTCAACCCATGATAGTTAAATTTAATAGTTGTACTAAGCAATGTCACATAAACTAATTTACCAGAGAAACTGCCATAAAGTCAAATTATACCTCACTCTTCCAGTTCAACTGAAATGAACTCAGTGGAAGATAAAAATGCTATTATCTCCTATCAGAAAATTGTTCATTGGGATACACCACAGTGGCTTACTGCTGCCTGCCCCAGTGCTGAACAGGCTAACAACAGTTATGTTTTTCCCTTTATATTCAAAACCACGATGTGTACAAAATATTTTTATTTAAAAAAACATATAATCTGGTTAATTATGAAGGCTGAAAAATCCACCCCTTGGTTTGTAACTTGCAAGTTCAGTGGCTCGGGTCATAGTGGCAACTTCTAACATGCTAAGAAAATGAATCACATCTAGCTTGTGAAAACACTCAAACCACCAAAAGAGGCAAAGTCCACCCTTGGCTAGCATGTACACAGGATCCTGAGCATGTGGATGGAGACTGCACTGCACATCTTCTCCAGGGGAAATCGGCTACACTTCCTCATTCTTAAAATGTCAAGTTCATGTTGTTTACAACCCAGTTTTCCACAGTCTCAGCTGGTTAGCCTTTTTCCTCTAAGAAAAGAAGCACATTAGGTCTAAAAGACATCTTTTAGTCTCTAGCAATGAATTTTGAGACATGTCCAATTGACAAGAAGACACATGGAAACAACACATAATCAAAATCATTCTTTATTAACAATTTCAAAAGTCATCTTCTGAGTCACGATCCTCAATTCTTTGGAGCGGCCACCTAATACCAATTATTAAGTCTATGGAGAGAAGCTCTGTAACACAATGAAGAACTGAAATGACTAACTGGTATTTGCAATACACCGATTCTAAGCCTTCATCATTTACAGGCAGTGGCTGATTTTTTTGGAGTGAATTAATGGCTTCAAGGTAGAATTTGGTAAAGCCATCTTGTTCTGCCCTCCTGTACAAGGCCTTGGGAATACTTAGCAAAGCATCAGCAACCACGTTAGATATAACAGTTACCTCTGACTGCTGACACTGTTTTGCATAGTCCTGAATATAATAATGTAACAGGATTTCAAAGTAACCTCCTACTGGCAAAACCGATCCTGCTTCTATGAGGGAGTTGGAGTAATCCTGTGCAATACCTGCACAACTCTCCTGTTTAAATGGAACTGTATGGCAACATGTTTTCTCTAGACCTTTGCCAACATCCAGGCACTCACACACTGTGACTGTATCGGTGTTATGTGCCACTAACACAGCAGTGCTGTGGTTCTTTTGATTGTGGACCAGCAGATCACTTTTATCAGGGTCTAAAATTTTTGTCTCTGTTTCATCACTAAGTGCTTTCAGCTGACCTTCAGAAACCTGGTTACTATTACAAGTACTTTCCATTACCAGTTGTTTCTGAGTAGCCGAAGAATGCCAAGTGCAAACATCTGAGCCTTCACTCTGGCTTTCACCTTCCGCTTTCCATTCCTCCCTCTGATCAACTGTTTTAAACACCTGCTGCAGCATTGTGAAGGCTTCCTGCAAAGCAGCAGCGTGCTGCTCATTAACGCCATCGACCGGCCCACAAAGGATCAGGCAATGGGGCTGGAAGGCACACGCGCTGCTGAAGCCAACGTGGACGCATCTCTTGGAGACGAGCAGCAAGGGCTGGCAAAACGTTACCGCTGCAGTTTCGGTTATTTCTCTGTCCATGTTATCACCGAAAGGTGTGCAAGGGGAGACGCCGGTGATTTCACTGATAAGGGCCATTTCTTCCGACGATAAGCACTCTACCACAGACACACCATATAATTTGGCATAGTAGATAACTACTTCTTCTTGCTTCGCACTCGACAGTAACAGCTTAACGTTGTTGCTCTGCAAGCGTTTCATTAAGGCTTCCGTCCTCCTAGTGATCCAGCGCAGGGAAGCCCGATACTGACCCTCCGAGTCTACAACAAACTCGACGCCGGGGGCCGTCAGGGCGGGCCGCAGGGGCTCGGTGACGAGCAGCGCCCGCAGCTCGCCGTGCGCCGGGCAGTAAGCAGCGAAGTCCCTGCGGAGGACGATGCCGGGCAGGACCCTGGAGCTGGCCAGGGGCAGGCCGGGCACGGCGGCGTGCAGCTCGGCGAAGCGCCGGCCGAGCAGCCGCAGCACCTGCGGGCGGGCGGCG
>VZRO01006551.1:313089-397810 GCA_013397915.1 Daphoenositta chrysoptera
AAAAAAAAAATTGCCAAAGGCACAGAAGGGCAGCAAACAACAAAAAAAGAAGAAACCATAACCATTACATTTTACAGGACAACCTTTTAAATTATTTGTGAAATTTCACAAGGGGAAGAAAGGACAAGACAACCAAGCTATAAACCCTCATCAAGTAATATCAACTATTTGAAAGGAATCAACACGTGAAATTCAAGAAACATCATCTATTGTTGAAAATGATACTTGTTGCATTTCACATGGCATATTTACTTTTTCTTAGCTTAGGTCATCTGTACCCAATTAGGCAACCTGTACCTAAATGGCAAATTAAAGGCATAGAGTGTATCTGAAAACAAACCAACCAACCCAACAAAACCACATGGCAATAAATTCTGCAGATATTTCCTGTACAAGAAAAAAAACCCCCAAAAAACCAGGACTTGGACATCAAATGTGAAAACGTGCTGTTATAAACTTTAAAAACTAGTAGAAGGCCACAGCCCTCAAACATCTGCAAACTGTACAATCAATTTTTATATATGTGCAGAGCTCAGTCTTAAGCAGGTAGTAGTAAAGATCTGCTGTACATCATGGCTATAGAGGACAATGGTGACTCACTAAAGAAAACGATCCGTACACGTCTGTGACCAACTACAGTAAAAATTAGGGAAGAAGTTTCTCTGTTCTATTCAAATGAGGGAATATCATACAAAACCCAGCAAAATAAGAATTACTAGGTTTTCACTGTACCTTTCAGAATTTATCTAATCATACAGTCTCACAGAAGTCTGCAATTTTAGTTTTCAAAAAGTTTCATCAGATATCCTTTACCTTTCCAGATCATCACTAAAACCACTTTTTTCAACAGAATTCAACTCTAAAAAGTTGAAAAGGAAAGTAAGCATAAGGGTTTTGTTTTGCTCTGTTCAAGTCTTTTATCCATCTTGAGCTGAGCATGAACTTCAGCTATGGAGTCTCTTTTTAGTCTGACAATGTCCAACACCAAGCTGCAAGCCAACTGGCTGGGTCAAATCCAGTCACTACCATGTGGTTCATGTAAAAATGCATGCCGACTGTGTTATTCACTGTTCTTGAATAGAAGTGATTTAAAAATCAGCATGAAAAGGCAGAAGGACACTTCTATTTACAAGGGAGATAAGAGCTTGTAACTATCAGTCAAGAGTTTCAGCACCACAAATTTAGCAGAGTATTATTTTAGGGGGTTGAAGTTATTGCCCAAATCTCACTCATTGGATTATTCTCACATTCAGAATATGTTTAAAGGCTTAATAGACCTTAAGACAAGGGAAGCTTTGACATCTGAATGCAATAATGAATGGCCAAATTCCAGGTGGAAAATGTTAAGTGAATGCCAGTAATACTCTACTTTCTTAATGCCATTTCATGCATGGATAACAACTTCAGTTTCCATTTAGAGACTGAGGCATTTGTAATTATTTTTTTGTTTGTTTATGAAGGGAGTTTCTACGTTCACGAATTTTGCCTCATCAGCTGTAGATTTAATTGAAGCCCAAGGTTTGGTCTTGCCCATGGCTACAAGATCTGGTTAACGTACCACATTCTAGAAAATTATTCAAGACCAAACCAGGCTAACGTGAAGCCGTAAGAAATATGCTGAAGTTCACTGCTTACACAATTAACTTTTACATAGTTGAGGCCCAAGGAAGAGGAAAGGTGATAGAGAAGGGGAGGTGCGTGGAAGTGTCAGCCACGGAAATATATAAGCCAGACAGGTAAACAAGTAAATCGTATTTTCACTAAATACTAGTGAGACTGATGCAGAACAGAAAGGCAGATCAGCTGGAGAGTCAGGTAGGCTGTCCAAGGCAGAGGGATAAAACCTGGCCATGGCAAAAAGTCAAACATGACTTTTGAACTGTTCCACTGCCCAGGATGGATTTGATTTCTGAGAGGATCCTCTGAAAACGAACTTGGCTGTCCTTCACATTGTGTCACTCATCCTCCTGTTGTCTCACCTGGGGTACTGAAAATACCTTTACAATTCTACAGCCCCTTTTAGCCTTGGTATGCTTGACTGGCACAGGGAACTCACCAGATAAACACCGGCACTACGTTCTTTGCTGGAATTTTACAAACTATACATGCATATATTTCTTCAAATAAAAAATGTTAGAAACCCTGGTTTTGAATTGAAACTTAAGCTTCGCATGAGCTTGTATGGCTACAGCATACTAAGAAGGTGCATCCGTGTATTCTGGTAGGTAGTATATACTTGCAGTAAGGAGGGATTTCACAAACACTTGTAATTTCCTCTCATTTGTTTTGAGATATGTGGTGTTAGCCATCACACCATTCCTGAACTTTCCCTGTGTAAACACATATATTTTCACTTCCAAGTGTACTCATGTCAGTACCCGAATCCTATTCTACACTGCCTTTTGGAGATTCAGCTTAAGCTACAAACTAAGCACACCTCTTCATCTTCACATTTTGTTTCAAAAATAACCATGAGACCTGGCATCAGCAGTCTGTCTGCTTACTGTGACAGGGCCATGCACAAATGTAAATTCAAAGCTGTAGATTTTTCAAGACTTACAAACATACCAGAAATCCTTGACATTTGCAATTCATGAGAGAGAGTAGACCAAGACAGTACCTCCCTGGGTGCTGTACTGTTAAAAATGTGCTCTGTACAGCAGATGCAGGAATGTTTTTATGATGAATCTTAAGTTTTAAAACTATAAAACAGCTGGCTTACAAGCCTATAGTAATTCAGGATAAAAACCTCATACTTCCAAAACAAATCAAGGACATTATGTTGCAGATTTCCCAAAGACTTTAGCTTTTTACCTGCCATTTCCTAATACTCACAATTTTTTGTATAATAATGTGTTTGTTTGACCTTAAGCAAAAGTTTACTTCCAAACACCCAATGCCATTTACAAAAGCTGTTGGCTACTTCAAAAGTTCCTTTGTTACAAAAATGCTAAGTTTATATGTAATGATGTATGCTTGTTTATCATTCTGCCGTAACAGGAATCACATCCTACCTACGGGGTCTGACCCCTGAGTATTTAACTGGATCTATTCTGTGGTGAAGACTCATCAGTACAGAGTGTGACGCAATATAAACACAAGGCTGATGTCGTATGACTGCGAGACAGAGGCACACACCAGGAGCAAGAGTGTACTGGCACTTACACAATTCTTACTGCAACTGGGCAGACAGAAGTATGATTCTGAACCACGAACGCTGAGGCAAAGTTCTGTAAGTTGTTGCTACACGGTTCTTTTACATAATATTGCATCATTTGAAGTCCAGCTTAAAATATGGTCCCCAGTAACAGTTCAAGAAGGCCCTTGTTCACACTTCTTACTTGAACAAGAAATTAATGATAAGCTGTAGCAGAACCATGAGTATGATGAAGACATAGTGCTTAAACTGCAAGGAATGGTAGTCCCAGGGTGATGAATTAGAAGTGACTCTATTTCGTAGTGCCATGATCTCCCTGTAAGATAGAAAACAATATCCTGTAAATTACAAACTAGACAATTTGACATTTTCTACTATGTTAGGGCTCCCTACAGAAGGCAGCTTTAGAGGAAAACTATGAAACATCCATGAACAATCAACATTAGAGCAGAGTAAAGATACATACCAGCCTCTAATGGGAAAAAAAAAAAAGCTATGAAATAACTATTCTCTAAACCATTTTAATTAGTACTACCTCTTAATGTCTTCCTGTGTTTCCTTTATAGACTCAATGGCACTCTGCAGTTCACCAAGGTCTGCCCCTTTTTTCCTTATTCTCGTATTATGCTTCAGAAGTTGTGCTAGAAGGATACAAAAGCCAGATGTAATTGACTGAAGTGACTGCTGCCATAAAAGGAACAAAGCATAAATGACAAACTAAACCTGTTGCAAAAATGAGGAGAAAGTTTTCTAACTAGCTTCTATTGAAAACTTTGTATCAGTCACCTATACCACAGAAGGACAGCAACTTTAGTGCTTGAAATATCTTCTGAACACTCACCGTATTGTTTAGCTTCTGCAAACATTATCAACAACAAAAATCTACCCTCTAGACACATACTAATCTACAAATTAAAACAATCTTTCAAGAAAGGAAAGAGTTTACGAACACCATTCTTTTTCCCTAGGTATTAAATATGTGCAGCACTTAAGCCTACCTACACTGCATTTAAAAAGACTGGAAGATTTGCAATTAAAAACATGAGCCATTCTCCTTTTGTTTTCCAGAATGTGCTTCACGTTGGATAGAACTAAAGCATAATACAAACACTGAGATGAGAAGAGTATGCATGACACTGAACTCTTCAATTGTCAAATAAATTTATTATTTCTGTATGTAAATGTATCTTTTTGTACCTTCACTCCCAGAGGAATCCTGGTTATCAGGCTCTGGGGATGAGAAACCACACTCTCCTTTCTTCTGACTGGCTGGCTTTCGTTTGATTTTTGGAACAGTAACCTAAAATTGATAAATTTATATGTTATTTCCAGAGAAGCAGAACTGTAGCAAAGCAGCACATTCCAACAGTGATAGTTGAAAGCACAGTATCTAACAGAAGTCCAAGTTAAAATTTTCGATGTATTAGCAGTCTGAATTTGTGCATCTTCCCATTTAAGGGAAGATACACATTTAACTGCTGAGCTCAAGTTTGCATGTTTTATATTCGTATCCAATCAACTAATTTTTACCACTTAGAATACAACACAGAAGTGAAAGACATTGTATGGACTGTGTAAACAACATTTTTGTAGGATAATAGCATTTCCCATCAATCCCAATGCTCTGATGATCTTTATACACATATGTAATATATTCAAGTTCCTGGATCTTGCATGTGCTGTCAGAACTGGAACGTACCATTGGTGTCCGATGTCGAACTTTTGTTTGGATTGTGCCATCTTTTTCAAACTGGATCATATCATTCAAAGGGTCCCATGGTCTGGTACTAGAGAAAGAGAATATTATTAGCATTACAGCAATTTAAATAAGAAATATTTCCTTGCTCAGAAACTACTCAGTATGAAGAGGCTAATACAGAAACCAGACATGGCGTCATGACCTTATCTTCTCTACCTATGGTCCAGTCTTAACCTGAAGGGCCAACAGAGCCAGAAAATGAACTTCATGTCCAGATCACACCCCCAGACAGCTGGTAAGAGAACAAACTGTTATATTAACCACCAGTATCATTATGAATCTTTTTTGCCAATCATACGTACTTGCAAACATGGACAGATTTCCTGCTTCAGATACAGTTGTTATTTTAGAACTACAGGGAAATTAGGGGATTTAAAAATATTTAGGCTGCTTTCTGTTAAGTTTTCTTTTTTTCCTTTTAAAAAATGCCTAGGAAGGTGACTTTAAGAATCAGTTACCTCAAACCTGCTTTCATCCCTTAGTGGCTAATGGTAATCAAGACTGGTTTCATGAGACACTAATGAGCTATGCAGTTTTCTTGTTCTGATTTTTTAAGAGTGCTTTTACAATTACAGCCTGATAGAGAATTAAAAAAAAAAACCACAAGAGCATAAGACACATTAGAGAGCAACAAGCAGCCAAAGGCAAATACCAGCGTCTCCACTGATTACAGACTTTTCAGGACAGAAACTGCAAGTGAGCTGCAGGAAGGACGTTCTGACGCACAGCTTTAGTGAGAGTAGATTAAGCAGGGATTTCCTTTGGTGTCCTTCTGTGTGCCTTTTAAATAGTTGTAGCTGTTTCAGATGTTGTGAACATAGACCTGCCCTTATATCTTAGCTTAACCGGACTTGAATTAAATGTCACCTGAGGTAACTGGGTTAAGAACTAAGCATTGCTTTCTTCCGTATTTGTAATCCAGATGCCTAAATCCATAATCCAGATACCTTAACAACTGCTCCAGCTCACTGCACGCATCTTTCACAGCGTGGAAGACTGCTCTCTATATGGCTCAGGTGGTGAGCCAGCATTATGTATCTCTCTCAAAAGGAGAGAGAGGCTTCTTCCAGGGAATGCTGACAGTGCAGACTGCTTTCTAGCACACAGCAAAATTTCTGTGGCACATCCTTGAACCACAAGGCCTCAAGGACACCAGAAATAATGCAGATTAACAAAACAGGTCTTAAAGCTGAAGGGGATAGATAGTCTAACAGATTTCAAGTACAGTCCTTTTCCTAATGGTTTTACACAGGGTTCAAGAGTATGGACAGTCAATTCAGCTGGACTGTTCACAACTCTTCCAACAGGAAGATGCATCAACAGCACTAGAGGGTTCAAACCAAGAAAGGGTGCTTCACAGAGCATTTAGTCTAGTTGGGAACTTTCCCTGCTGCAGGATGTTTTCAGTGGTGAAAGTCTGCACAACCTTAATAGGTAACCAATGAAAATCACAGAAAATAAAATTTACTGAGATTTGTTAAATACACAGATTCCTTGTTTAGTTCCAGGAAACCTCCAAGTTGCAAATTTTCTGGAGACATGTGAGTACCCAGGATTCTTGTACTCTTCCCTGTACATACCCCTAGGCCATGACCTCAGTATCACCATTCCTGTACAGAAATGTAAAGGCCTCCCAGGTTTAGCCATGGGAATCTGGTTCCAGCATCCATGGCTTCAAAGCTACTTAGCTCTGTGTGTATTATCTCTGGCTATTTTACTTTTACAATCCCTACAATACAGAAGCATGCTGGGTACTGAAAAAAAAATCAGCAGAATGTGGGTGCTCTGTGAAAACCATCACTAGTAAAGGGCTGAGCTTCAAGCTGACTTTTGCAACACTAGTGAGGACACAGAATGCATCCCTCCAGCAGTCAGGGAGACAGCTATATCTTCATCTTCTGACCCAGAGCATCACACATATTGATTCACACGCACTCATGTGCAGGACATATTTGACAGCCAGGCAGAGCCACCTGGTCCCAGCATTAGCTATTGCTGTAAACCTGCTAATTCTCAGAGTTATTCTAATATATAACAAATTAAATAGCTCAATCCAACTAAGCTTCTCTGATTTTCTAACACTACATTTTCTGATTTCCAGCTGGTATGCCCTTATGTACCATATTTTTCAGTTTGGGAAAACCTGTGTAGGTGTTCCGGTCAGTCTAGGGGGGAAAAAGGGAGGACAATGCACCCCAAAGTACCATGCCCCAAAAAGTCTAGAACATAGCATGGCTATGTTGTTATACATAAATAAGTTCTGTGTCTCAGTTCTATTGCTCCTGAAACCACAGGAAGAGGCTCAGCACCATTACCAAGCACTCCAGGACTCACTCAGCGTATTTGTAGTGCCATTCTCCTGTGACTGAATCCTGATCAAACAGCTTGCATGTCCATTCTTCACCCTTAAGTTTCCTCTCTTTGGCACTCTTTCTCTGAGCTTCTTCCAGAATGTATTTCTCATGAGTAGCTTCTGTTTGGTCTTTATTATTTATTGCTTTTGTCACTTGTTGCCAAAGCCTGACAAATGAACAATATAAAGAGTCACCAGAGTCACAATCTGGTTGACAGAAATAATTGCAAACAATTTCCTCAATTATAGGCTAAGTAAATGGACCACCCTCCAAAGAGAATATTACCATCACCCACCAAAGAGAATATTACCATTTTTACGAGATGTTTTATCTACATTTCTATCACGATTTCCATGATTGTAAGGTTTATAAATAATGATCTTATATTTAACAGTCTTTCTTTCTTTTATCATCAAAGGCTAGTATCATCAAACATGGGAAAGTAATGATAATTTGCTTATAAAGCAAGGAATAAGCCTTTTTTTTTTGTGGCAAAATAAATACATGGTTCTAAAGTGAACTTACTTCTCTGACTCAAAGTCATCTTGCTCTTCAAACTTCACAGTGTATCTAGGTAACCTTCGCTGCTTCATATCAGATGTTGGGTTCCAGAATGTCTCTGAAACACCTGTCTTCTTGTCACTAATAGTAACTTCACTGTCCTGTAAAAAATGTGATTGGTACCTTGATTGTAATTATCTCAAAGAGATAATAACAAAAAACCAAAAAATAACAAAAAAGCAAGGAATAAGCCTTTTTTTTTTGTAATAAGAATTTATTTTCTCTTGAATGCATGCAGTTAAGAATATTAGAGAGGCTAAGTTTAAAATTCAATTTCTGCCCTCTATGCTAGGTTCTAGCTTGGAACAGAGATGGAATGGAATCATTTCCACACCCAGAAACAAGGGATGCCATGTCACCTCACCAGAACTGAAACAACCTTAAATAATTTCACATTGGTGCCATAACAATTCTTCACAGCACTAATGCATATACCAAAATATTTCACAAGCTTCACTGTAAAGCAACATTTCATTTTCTTCCTAAACTACTTAAATGTGCACTTTTCCACCTTTAAACAGCTGCAAATAGAACAATGTTCATTCTATACTTTCTTGAATACTTTCTACAAAAGCAGTACTTAACTTTTTTAAAATGTAAGTCTTTTTTGTATTTAAGTGCTATTTTCACCTGTCTCAAACCATCAGCCAGAATTTATAAAAGCATCACTCACTACTTACCCAGTGACCCTCTAAAATAGCCAGAACTTCTTTGCCAAGCTTAATTTTCCCTGATATTTGGTTAACACTGTCATTGTTACCCAAAAAAGGCTGCAAAACAAAAAGAAATGGTTTCATGTTTATTTGAATAACATATGATTTTTGTTTATATGTTTAGTGTTAAGGAAAAATGTGAATTTATGAAATGTGCTGTAAACAGCCCTGATAGCTTTAATATTGTATCTTCTGCCTATTTAATCCCCAAAAGAAGTCTAAAACCAGAGTAAGTAGTTTCTTTTTCCCTTCTTCTTAAAAGATTTGCTGAGTGAAAAGTATTGTCTAAGAAACGTGGAAAGAAAACAGAAAATAATGCAGAAAACAGTGACACAATGGTATCCCGAAGGACACAGTTGTTTGCTGCACTAATCCCATGGCTTTGCCAAGGACCGTTTGTTACGAGAGATTATCTTTTGTAGAAACAACAACAACGATTGCCAGGGATTTTCCTGGCCTTTAGGCTGCACATGTATCCTGTGGACTGACAAGGCAAACTGTCAAGGTAAACACAGCCTCCCAACTTTTATGTTTGCCCTGTATTTTCAACTGAATGCAGTTTCCCTCTCCATGTACACACTTCTTGAAAACTGTTTTTTCAGCTTTAAATCAGTTTCCGCCTCAAAGATGACAAATGCAGTTTTCAGAAGCCATTTAGAAGTAGTTTAGAAACCTTTGTTTAGCTTATGCAAGTGGACATGATGTTCATTCTGCTTCTTGTGCCCCCTCACAGCATTTACTAACCTTGAGTTTGAATTCAATTGTTGCACTGTAGCCAGTTTTCTCACAGGTGATGTTGACGGTTCCTCCAAGCTCTAAGGTCATTGTTCCATAAAGAATTCCTGCAAGGAAAAACAAAACAAAACAAAACAAAAACCCCAGCTAAAACGAATGTTTTTAACTGAACAAAACAAAACCTCTAAGTTACTTGGGTGCAATTCCTAGAGTAAACATGCTTGTGCCAGAGGAAAAATTGTATTTTCAGATGACCTTTCCTAATGATAATCATGATCTTTCTGCCAAATAAGATAACCCAAACAGCAACAAAAAGATCTAAGTGAATTACAGATAAGCAGGAGAAACAGTTTATGAAGACCTATCTTTGGCAGCATCTGCTGTTGGCTGTAGCAAGGGTGATGTTTAGTCTTATTGCAGATGATTGGAGGAGGGAAGCTTCTGAGGTTAAGACAAAAAAATAATCTGTGACAAAGACAGCAAAGAAAAACATCACTCAAAAAGAAGCAGGATGTACGGTCAGGCCACAGGTGAAGACGCTCATGGACAACCAATATACAACAACTCTGATCACTCCCTAAAGACTTTTGAAAGTTCAAGGGTGACAGTGCTGAGTACACTTTCTTTCCCGTGATTACTGTCTTTCCCCCCCTGCAATCCAGTGTTTGAATCATTGAATTATTTTACATACACTGGATGCATGTGCAAATATACCTTCCCTGCAGATTCTTCTACCTTTCTCCCCATCAGCTTTATTAGTAACACTAATTCTCCTTCTTCTTGTCTGACTTGAATGTATGTGTATGTTATGTGCTTTAACTGTTAAGTATTATTTTTGTCATCAAAGCTATAAAAAAATACAATACAATATTAAAAACATTTTTTAAAAATGCAAAGAGAAAAGTCTAAACTCATGTCAAATTACCCATTTCTGCTAATTCATCTTCATACATTTCAAAGGAAGAAAGTAGTATATTTGGTGACTTTACAGTCAGGCTTCTGAAAGAGAATTCTAGCTATTCTGAAAAGAAATTCTGGAGTATATGGGTAGACAATACTGAATAAGGTACAGCTTAAAAATGAGCAATTCTGCAATCTATTTTGTGCTATTACTGACCTTCCAGAAAGCTTTACAAAGCATTGACCCATTTCCCATAGTGAAACTAAAGACAAATGTTCATGATTTACAATCAAACCACACCATGGTGTACATACTACATTGCCTTTTATGTTTACAAGAGGAAAATATTGGAAAAGCTCAAAACTGCTCTAAAAAAAAGGCAACTCAAACAGTAAATTCATGTCACGT
Organism: Daphoenositta chrysoptera; assembly: GCA_013397915.1. NCBI lineage: Eukaryota > Metazoa > Chordata > Aves > Passeriformes > Daphoenositta > Daphoenositta chrysoptera. The sequence continues at coordinate 323,678 of VZRO01006551.1, forward strand.
AGTGACAGATTATAGTTATCTGTCTATATATATATATATCTATATATAGGCTCTTACTATCTCTTACTACTTATGAAAAAAAAATCTTTTTCTGTGTCAAAAATTAAAACATGGCTTAAACAACAGATGTATTTTTCTCCTGAAAAAATATGTGGAAGCCTAGAGCCACCAATGTTGCCAGTGTTCAGAACACTCTCCTCCAGATGACAGGCTTGGATCCAACACAGTACATTATTTAGAATAATGAACTATTTAGAATAACAAACTTTTCTCATAACTTTGCCATCTAGAGAATGAAATAAACCACTACCTTTACAATGGGCATATGGCATTGTCATTACATAATCTTCTCCCCTATTTAGAAACGTTAGCCGTCCTTCTCCGTCTAGTATGGCAGATAATGAATTCCCTGAAATGCAAAGAAAGACTGTCACATTTCTCACCCTGCAAGACAACAGTCAACATTGCCTAATAAGCAATATAATTAAGAACATCAGTATATTTGCACTGCAACCTATCCACCTATCCTGTCCGGTGAAGCCACTATAACACACAGTGTCTCTGATTAAAAATTAAAACACTCCAAAAATAGAAATTAAAATTCTGAAAACCAGTAGCAAAACTTTATAAGGCAAGGACAATACAACAACCAAAACACTGACTCTTCTAACAGCCTTCTTTTACCCACAAAAACACAGCTCACATGCACCAGTTTTACATTCCTCAATAAACATGCAAACAAAAAAACCCCATTATTTACCATAGAATTTTGATTTGGCCAGAATGCTACCACTAAGGCAAAAACCATCCTTGCGGTTGCTAACATAGAAGGCAGATATTGGAGGATGATGTGATACCTGTTGGAAAAAAACACATATTTGAGAAAAACTAAAACAACAACAAGCAACATAGTAAATATAGTATAAGCCTTGAGCTAATAGTGACAATGCAAAATTCAGGCTGCACATATTAGAAAGCAGCTAATAGATGTGAAATTTGACTAAAATCTTTAGAGATAAAGATCAATCAATCACCTACTGAATTTCAAGAATTAAGTAAATCAACACTTGACTTGTCCCAGAGGAAGAGGGAACACAAATACTGGAAACACCTTCCTCCCTCTCTCTCTTTAGGAAGGCACACTTAAAAGAGACATCTGTAAGAAAACTATGCTCACCAGGAGAGGTTTTAGGATACTATTTGGACATTTCAACACATTTTCTGAAACTACCATAGGATTTAAATAGCACAAATATACGATGCATTTATTTTTCTTAAAAATATTTGTTGCAGTTATTGCAGCTACCTGTTCTGCAATATAAAAAGTCTTGCTGTTTGTCCTTGGATGAATCCACATGCAGCGGAAAGTCTCTCCAAGTATAGGATTGTACGGCTTTTTTAGTCCCTAAACAGAAGTGGAATAGAGAGTAACAATACCATGCATGCACACAAGTCACAAAACATTTTATCAGTCTATCACTGAAGATATGACACACAGGAAAAAAAAACATCATTATATATGCTAAAGTACATGGTACATGATTTCATCATTTGAAGATTATGCTCAATTACTCTGCTCTTCATTCTAAGGAAATTATCATACATTTCATATATCCACTGAACTACTCTACACGTAAGGACAGACAGAATATAAGGGGTTTTTTTTTCAGAATTGTTACAGAACTTTGTCTGAAGTCAGGTAGTAAGTACTTCCTGTCAATACTATTTCCCAACAACATGACTATGAAGAATATTTAGTGCAAACCTAAATGAAGTGGTGGAAACATTAGTCCTCCAATTTCAGACTGTTATCACTGAAGAATGGTAAATATAGAACTGGCTCAACTTTATCAAAAAATGTTCAATTCAATTTCTACTGCAAGGGACAAACACAATTGAATACAGCCTATTTTAAGCATGGCTAGGGACCAAAAATTTCCATGATGTGTTTGTATAAGCAATGAAAACTTAACCTTGTTTTTTAAAAAAAAGCGTAAAAATATAATTTAAGAAGAAAAACTTACTCCACCGTATCCCTAAGCCCTCAAACTAGAAACAATGACTACAGACAAAATAATATGTGAAAGTATACCTTTGGCTTTTTGTAGAATCCTGACAAATACCACTTCACTACTTTTTTCATGCGGTTGTAAGCATTCTCTTCAAGAGCAGCTCTGTGAAACAGAAAACACAGATCAAATTTCAGTATTGCATCATTTCTAACATGCTATCAATGATTTTGATGTATCTTGAATCTGTGAGCTGACTAAAACAGGTTTGTGGTTTGCAGTACCGTAAATCTTTCAGCCCAATATCACCAAATTTAAAGTTTTCAAATAATTGTCTGAAAATTGAAGTCAAACAAAAATGCCAGAAATGGTATTTCCATATTTGAGTCTGTTCTTTGTAACATTAAATTCTGTCCCACCCCACTCAAGTTCTTCCATTTACAGGTTACTAGTTTAGTATCTTTTTACTACCAGCCTACTTAGAGGCAGAGCTCTGAGCTGAATAGTATTTCAATTTACAGTCTTTAATTTATTAGCTACATTTGAGCAGGCAACTATAAATCTGCACAGAACTTAACACTGTATTAAAAAATTAACTAGTATTGGTTTCACATTTTAAATATGCTTGAGAAAAAAATTAAACTCATTTGCAGAAGTCTTTCAACCAGTCTTCAGAAGCTAAACCAGAAATGCCTGCAACAGAATTGCTATTAAATTACTAAGAAGGGCCAGACTTCAAGATGTACCATATGAGCTCTCAAGGCAGTTAGCTTTCAGAAAATGACAATATCTGACACTGTTACCCTATTTTAATTTAAAAAATGGTAAGAATGAAAACCAGAGACAGGATTGACTTACTCAGACAGAAAGTCTGCATGGTAGTAGTAATCAGACAGCTTGTCCAGGAATGAGCGAGGTTCCAAAATAAATGTAGGCAGTACAACCTTGGACAAGTCCATTCCTGGCCGGACTTGCTTTAACAGTGTCCAGATCAAACTCTTGTTTTCTTCTGACACTTCTTCTGTCTGAGCAGCCTCCCCTGCCTAGGATGAACCAAAAAACTGCTTACAGAAAAGGAGAAAGGAAACAATCCTCCAGAAGACAGGTGAAATATTCTAAGGTTGTAGTGAGAACGGGAAATGGATATTTAAAATAAACCACTCTGAGATGCTGAAGTAACTACAGAAGTCAGACCAAGTTTCTATAAATACAGTTATGATACATATTAAATGAAGTATGATAGAAATACTATTCCGCATTAAAAACTGCATTTGTTTTCATCACCCCTAGACTGGGAAAATTTGAGGTAGAATGTTGTTCTTCCCTTAGTCCTTTCCTAAGGACTTTCCTAATCAAGTACATTACTCTCTTCTCAAATGCAGGACTTACACACCAAAGGGCTGTTCATTCTACCAGCTTTTCCCAACCATGAAAGCTGACATATTTTTGCTTTTCACTGCCTTTATCAGTCAGCAGCATCAGTGGTTTTCCTTAAAAAGAAAAATACAAGGGTAACTGAGCAAAACCAGCAGCCACACTCCAATATGCTCCTTTCTGTCCAAGAAGAGGGGAGATACTATTCCATATAGATTCTGAAATCAAGAGCAATGGTTGTAGGACAAGCAAGGAAAGGCATCCCTTTTTCCAGAACAGTTCTAAAATGCATACTCAAAAATTTGTCACTTAAAACTCCTCAGCTTTTCCTAAAATACTGCTTTGAGTAGACATGGTACTAGAAAGCACTAAAGCATAAGATATTCAAGTTCCATGAGTATAAAAAAAAATCTGATGGTCATTTCTCTTAAGGAGAAAGAGGAGATTTGTGAAAAGGCTTATTTCAAGTTCTATTAACAAGTTTTTTGGTTTACAAATCCCTGTCCTATTTGCCTGTATAGCCAAATACATAAAACAACCTGCAGAAGTGGAATAACAACTCTAGGGCATCTTTAGAAGGCAAGGTGACATCAGAAACACAACAAGTCTTCCACTAAATTCTGCAGACTCTACAACTGCTTAACTTCTCTCTTGCAGGAGAAAAAAAGACATGTCAAGTTGTATTCAAACCTTCAACTTGAAGATTTTTACTTGAAGAAAAAAACAGGACTAAGTTAATAAAATCCAAATAGAAGTAACAACAAAAGAAAAGTAGTCATGATGAACTTCTGCTGCAGGTGGCCCTTTCTGTACCTTCTGAGCAATATGCGAGGTGATTTCATTATCTCTGTTAAAATCTCATACAATAGCACAAGACTGGCAAAGCAGAGCAGAATATGGGTGAACAGGACCTTTTCTCTACATTATTGCTGAAAATACGAAAGCCAATCCTGCAAGTCAGCTTTCAAGTGTAGTCTGACCCTTAAAACATCAGCTTACTATTTGGAGAAGCTGCTTGCTCAGTATATCAACAGCACTTTTACCTCTCCAAGTTCTTCATGACTCTGTTCTAAGTAAGTAGTTTCCCTGATATCAATTGGTTCTGGATCGACATAAGAATCATCCTGTCGCTCCGAGGTGTCACTATCGCTTTCTTCACTTTTCCCCAATCCATCGTTATCAGATTCCTCGTGGTCATGGTCATTTTCCTTATCAGATTTGTCAGAGTACGTATCTTGATCTTTGAAGTGATGCCTTTCAATTTCGCTGTCATTTAACCTGCCATTAAAAACAAAGGTTAAATGAATCTTCAACTTTACACAATCATTTCATTGTTTCCAAATCAGGATCTTAATAAAATACACACCAAAATTGCCAGTATCAAGCCTGAGGTGACAACAGCGTCAAACTAGCCTTGCTGGAAACATACAGGATGTATACTCTTCTCACTGAACTGTCAAATGACACTGATGAGCCTGATCAACCACCTCTCTAGGAACTCTGTTCCAGTGTCCTGACCATAGTCTTGGTAAATAAATGCTCCCTAATGCCCAGTCTAGACCTCTTCTGATGCAACTTTAAACATTCCCATGCTTCCTTATCAGGGAGAAGAGTTCAACACCTCCCTTTCCAGTTGCCCTCCTCAGAAAGCTGTAAGAGAGCTGTAAGTTTGCCTCTCAGCCTCCTTTTCTCAAAACTAGACAAACTGAAAGTTCTCAGTCCCTCCTCACAGGACATGCCTTCCAGCCCTTTAACATGATTGGTTGCTCCTCCTCAGAACATAGTCAAGAACCTTCTTAAACTTTCTAAATTTCAGGGCCCAGAGCTGCATACATCCCTCAAGGCGAGGCCGCACAAATGTGGAATACAACATCATAATCACCCCTCTTGAGCAGCTGGTTAATGTCTGTTTGATGCACCCCAGGGTGGGGTTTGCCCTCTTGGCTGCCAGGGCTCACGGCTGATCCCCGTTGCTCCCACTGTCACCCAGCACACCCTGGCCCCTCTCCACTGCCCCTCGTCCGGCCCTGCGCCTGCCTCCACCCAATGCTCACCGGGGGCCACCGTGAGGGCAGGGCTGCTCCCCAGCCACTCCTCTCCCAATTTAGCCTTGTGCCCGGCATTACCCTGCCCTAGGTGCAGAATCAGGCATTTGGACTTCGTTAATTCCATGCCACTGATGACTGCCCAACTCTCCAACCTATGCAGATCCCTCTGCAAGGCCTCCCATGCCTTCAGAGAGTCAGCAGCACCTCCCTGTTTGGTATTGTCAGCAAACTTACTAAGAGTGCATTCAGCTCCTACATCCAGATCCCTGATAAAAACTCTGAACAGAACAGGCCCATGACTGAGCCCTGAGGGACACTGCTGGTGTCACCGGCCAGATGTAGCTCCATTCACCACATCCCTTTGAGTCCTGCCAGTCACCCAGTTCTTCAACCAGCACATTGTGACCCTGCTCATCTCACAGCTGAGTAATTTGTCCAGAATGATCCTGTGAGGGACAATTTCAAAAGCCTTACTAAAATCCAGAAAAACTACATCCGCTGCCTTACCTTCATCCACTAGGCAACTGACCTTATCATAGAAGGATATCATATTAGCTAAACATGACTCTCCCCATGCTGTGCCTTGTGATTAAATGTTCTTTAAATGCCTTTCCATAGAACACAGTATGATCTCCTCCATAGTTTTTCCACATACTGAGGTTAGACTCACAAGTCTATAGGTTCTTGGGTCTTCCTCAGGCCTTTCTTGTAAATCTAAATACTGTTGGCTAGTTTTCAGTCAGTGGGGACCTCCTCAGACTCCGCAGACCCTTGGTAGACAATTGAGAGGTATCCTACCATAACATCCACTAGCTCCTCCACTACTGTGTGAGGAATCCCATCAGACCACATGGACTTACATTCAGCTGATACAACTGGTCTCTTACAGTTTTAGTGGCCACAAATGGAAAGTCACTGATCCTGTACTCATGGGTCTCCAACTGAAGCGGATCAGGCAGCCCAAGGGCTACTAATAGTATTATTGACTGAGGCAAAAATAATAAAGCATTGAACATGCCTGCTTTTTCTTCATCCCTATTTTTCAGGTGACCATCTTCAACAAGTATCAGTCCAAGGTTTTCCTTGGACCTTCTCTTGCTATTACTTAACCTACTTAAAAAAGCTCTTTCTCAGTTGAAGCTAAAATTACTTTCACCTTTCTTCTCCCTCTTCTGTCAACCCAATTAAAGCTAGACCTCCTAGTTTTATTCCTTAGACAGTTAAGCACACTGAATACCCTTAGAATATGCTATATCAAAAGATCTACTTAATTAAAGCATTAGTCTTAATTAGACTTAACAGCTGGAGCTAATTGCTGTGATTGTAATCTGGGACAGCAGTTGATATTAAACAACTATTCCAGAGTATAGATCTCCAGCTGAATTGTACACAGCAGTCATATTGTTTCTATGAGATCAAAGAAGGAGCAAAACAGCTGCTGAACCAAGCTTGGTCATCTGGATAGGGCCTTGAATTGTTGCAGGGGGCAAGAATTTGCCTTTTTTGTGCTTTTCTCAGACCATCTACGCATAAAAAGAATTGTATTTCTCCCAGTCCAGGTCTCTCTCTGGCAGAGCATACTCTTAACAGCAATACAAAATTCCTGCCCATCCAGAAAAGACAAATGGACAGCCAAATCTTCACCTGAAAGTATAACGAATTGGTGGCAGATTACTGAGGTGGATGCCTGAGAGGAGGCTGTGAACCCAGGGGAGGCCCGTGCTGGAGCAGGCTCCTGGAAGGGACCTGCAGACCTGTTGGGAGAGACACCCACACTGGAGCAGTGTCCTGGCAGGACTTGGGACCCTGCAGGGGACCCATGCTGCAGCAGGCTGTGCCTGAAGAACTGCCCCCTGTGGGATGGATTTACGTTGGAGAAGTTCACAGAACTATCTCCTGTGGGAGGGACCCCCATGGTGGACTCCTCTCCCTGAGCAGCAGCTGGAAATCCCCACTCCCTGTCTCTCTGTGCCTCTGGGGAAGGAGGGAGGGGTGGGCAGAGGCGTTTTTTAAGGTCTTACTTTACTTGTCATTATTCTGCTCTGATATTGTTAGTAATAAATCCAATTTATATCCGTAACTCAAGCCTGTTTTGTGCATGATGGTATTTAGTGAGTGACCTGTCCTGGTCCTTATCTCAACCCATGAACCCTTCATTAAATTTTCTCTCCCTATCCAGCTCCACAGGGTAATGAGAGAGAGGCTTTGGTGGGTGCCTGGCATCCAGCCACAGTCAACCCAATACAACCATTCATTCATTATACTTAATTACTTATTTCCACAGAAGCTTATGCTCACAAAAACCTGGCTGAAAGTATTTATTGAAATAATCAGGGAGTAACTCAAGGGCACTCACACATTAGCTACCAGGTGATATCAGACAATTTTAACTTTTATGCATTTAATCATGAGGTGACTGAATTATTATTCATCCATCTGATGATTCATGCTGAAACCATTTAAACAAAGAAAGGCTTATTCATTTCTTTAACTAAAGAACTGCAACTTCAATTCACATCTACCAACTTTTGTCATGTGTACTAAGCTTCTGATTTTCCACTGAAGTTAATGAGACACCAACTTAAAATTTTTTCTATTTTTAACAGTTTAACTGAGTACTTAAACTTACTGATGTGATACTCCAAGTTTTTTGGGACAAACTTTCCTCTGGATCCACTTTGCTTAAAAGAAGGCTTTTTCATTTTATGTGACAAGTATAAAACACAGTGCAAATAAGGCATATAAAGAGAACTCAGGAACAAAAACTGCAGCCTTAGCCTCCCTGTGGCAAAATTATTACTACAAGGTTCTGCCGAAAAGCAATCAGGTTTAGCAATTAATTCACTTACGGTAAGTTTTCTCCGCTGTGCAGGTTGTTAGCACGAAGCAGACCATAGAAAGAGACATGAGTACTGTCAGCTGAGGAGTTCAAATCGTGCTCTTTACCTTCCCTAATCATTGTACGTTTAAGCAGACTTGAACATTTCAGTGCCAGCTCCAAAGCATCCATCCAACACCTGCCTAAAGACAAATTTAGCATTAGACTAAAAATTAAGGATTTAACAGAACTATACCACTTCTGTTTCCTAACTGGGAAAATTAGTCCTTTGGGCCTGCTCTCATTGCCTTTGAAGACACACTTCAGAGTTGTTCCATGTTACATGCACTGGATTTTACAATCTGGTGGGGACGTAAAAACAATGCACAGCTACCCAGCTTTGGTACAAGGGATGCTTCAGGGCATGACAAGCAAGGTAAATCATGATTTTGTAAAAGAATATTGCAGCATTTCTTCCTTAATGCAGCTCTGGTTCCATGCAGGCCATGACTGTGGAATGCCTCCAAAGTTGCCTGCAGCACTGCTCTAGTTCTAAAGACTAAGTAACTGCATCATTTGGCAAAATTTGCCCAAGTAATATGATAACAGTGTGGAAAAAGAGCTATAGTGATAGCATATAAATAACATTTCAAAAGATAAAAAGCACATATTCTAATTTTCTTTGGCAAAAAGTAACTAAACAAATTTGTATATTCTTTCCACTTCTGACTTCTTCATTTCCACCTGTCTAATCCATTTCTCAGTATAGAAAGCAAAGAGTCCTATTTTTAAAATCTGCAGGGGTATGCTTAATTAACCAGTGGATGAAAAGCACCTGCTAGAAAGGCCACATAACAGTCTTAAATTTTTTTTCACACTGTAACTTTAGAAGGTAGTTGCACTGATCACCACCTTCCCAGTGAAGCGTGTTAAAAAACTACATTTTGAAGGAATTTTTACAACTAGAATTCTGTGCAACTGCTGCACTTAACACAGAAATGCTTTAATAAGAATACATCCATACTAACACTCTACAAAAGCACTAGCTTGATATTTAGACATACATTAATATAACTAAATCACACATTCCCCTCCTCTACCCAGTCAACAAAAGGCAACTACAAGGAGTTCAATAAGATTTCCTTCACGTCAATATTCTCCTTTAATAACCATGAAAAAGGACCAACATAATTGAATGCTCTAAATTAAAGGAGAATCTTAATAACAATTAAACTGCAATCAAAGTGCTGTAATAGACATGGTAAGACAATTGAAACCATCTCTTTCTCATAACTAACTGTTGTCACTACTGAAAATAAAGGAAGTATCTATTTACCATCTGATTCTGAAGCGGCTCGGATGATCAAGTAACTGCTGGGCAATGGCAGAGTTATAGCACCAACTGCTTCACCTTTAGGACCCTTGAAATACACAAAACAAGAAACAGCATCAGATATTTTAATTCAGTTTTACAGTTTATCATTCAATGTAGTAAGAAGCTGACACACTGCAGGGCTATTTACTGTCACTCAGCAACATCTAATGAAGACACAAATGGAAAGATGGACAGCCCTCTTTCACTGGATTTCTTCTTCAAAGACTTCAATCTAAGTCTAGGACCCAATTTAAGCCCACTTTTAAAAAGAATGGTCTTTGGGATTAAAAAAACCCCTTTTAGTTTATTTGAGTTTTTTGTTTTGTTTTTGGTTTGGGTGGGGTTTTTCTGTTGTTGGGTTTTTTTTCTTGTTGTTTGGTTTGGTTTTTTGGTGTGTAAATCAGACTTGGCCGAAGTTTTATTTCCACTATGAAGTTCTTCACACTTCATATTAAAAAAAAAAAATCCAAAAGACCTTTCCATTTCTGTCAACCTTCATTTTGGAATAAAATCTTAAATAACCATTTTAAAGTCCCTTCCAAAAAATACGTATGGTAACTTTAAGACAATTGATAGGCAAAGAGGGCTGTATTAAACATACTTGAAGCTATCACTGAAAGCTGGGTTAAGCCTGCCTAACTGATGAGTTAACATATTTTGATCTTTACTGATTTCCCCCAGAGAAGCCTAATGGAAAGCCAGTATAAGGCTTAGAAGAGGGAATTGGAAAGCCAGCAGAAGTTTTGAGCAAAAGCAGATAAAGGCAGGTAATTTTAGAAGCAAGCAAATGAAACAGCCAGAACGTGTCGGAGGGCAAGAAGCGGGTAAAGGAGTAGTCTTGGTGGCACTGAAATACCAACAGAGACAAGCTAGTGCTGGTGTAAATGATGTTCAGGAACTCCCGAGGAGTCAGCATACAGTAACAGCAATTGGGTGTCAAAACAAGATTCCAAACCACAGTCTCCCACTGAGAGAGGGGAAAGGTGTGCCTACAAGAAGTCTTTGGTGAAGCAGCAACACTGGGATTAGGAGTTAGTGGGTACCAAGAACAAGAGGGACTAGCCCAGAGCATGATCACTCCTCACCCCAAGGGCAGGAAGGCAGGGAGGAAGCCCAGTCTCACCAGAGGAGGGGAGAGCAGCTTGGCACCAGGTCAGGCAGGGGTGGGAGAGGTGCTGGGGTGCTGCCCGAGGGGACCACGGCACCACGGGCACAACAGCACCATGAAAAGACATCAGAAGTCCTTGAAACACTTGGGTCACAGGACACAGACCAAGGGCAGACTGCTGCTCCTGAGATCTGCCCTTTGGGTTTGCACTGTGGGCACTTTAGGGTACGCTACTTATTCTGTACCAAACAACTACAATTTAGAGATGCAGTGTGGTCTTGGTGTCTGGTTTTGCTTTTTTCATGCAAGAAAGTTACACTTCCTGTTTTAACAATATATTGATTAAAACCAAGTGAGTAATTTTTAGCAAAGATTTAAGTAAGTTGACTTATTTTATATAACTGCTCATGGATCTTGATTTCCTCTAATTGCTTACTGTTCCAACAGCACTGGATACTTCTCTCTGGTATTACCCATTATGGTTTCAAAACCAATTTCCAGTAGTTAGCTAGCTGTACAAGAGCCATATTAGTTTCTGTTTGCTGGGTGACTTTATTTGGATTGCCTCTATTCCTGATGGAATGATGCTACAACTACTCCAAGCCAGCAGTCAAGTTAAAAATTACATTAAATTAAAAAAATTTTGAAGTTTACTTCTTACAGAATATTCATGCCAATAAAACTCAAATGCCATGAACATTCTTTCAAAGACAACAATGGAAACTGATAAGCAGTCACCCCTGACTAAACTGACTCAGAAAAAATTATTTGCATTAACTTTTCTAGTTATTAATTTCAGAAAACTGAAATGGCATCAGGACCAGGCACACAAGGAAGACAAAACAAGGTACAGTGCATCAGCTACCTCAGAGTGCAGAAGGAACATCAAAGACCACAGCAACAGGCTTAAGGGAGCATGTGAAGTGACTGGCCACAAACTACTGCAGAAGAGAATTTGCAGTCTGCCAGAAGGACACACCATGGCAAGTACGTTCAAGTGAGAAAATCTCCTGCAATACTTATACCTCTACACGTTTTTTTGCAATGCTATCTTTCTGCACTGATTGCAAACAAGGCTCATTTTGCCTTGGACTTGAGGTTCTTTCTGCTAAATCTACTCTAGATTAATCAATTGCTATTACACTTATGCACGTTTGCCTCATGATGATAAATCTGTTACTAGGACATTACGACTGACTAGGTAAACAAGGCAGAAAAGGGTTTCAAACTTACAGGCCTTTCATCTAATGGAATCCAGTAATTCTCAACTGCAAATAGCCATACCAAAATGAACAAACGCCACTCCAGCTCTCAGCACATTTAGAATGGACAATATCAACTTGTTCAGGTTCAAAATTTGACCTACCTTAAAAAAGTAAAAATCTGGTAGGGCATGTCCTCTAAATTCTAAATATCTAGTTAAAAAAACAAACAAATCCATTTCTCATTGCCAAGCAATAAAGAAATATAAGACTGATTTGTGATCTTCTGCAGACAGGCCACCACTTTGCAATGTGTGTATACATATCATAAATAAAGCACATTAACACCAAACACAATAGCTTTGGAAAAGGATATGGAGTTTGTGTTTTGCAAATGTGAGATCACCACTAATTACTGAAAAGTCTGCCTAAGCAATAATAAAATAAAATTATTCAAAAGAAACTACAAGTGATTTGATCTAAGTTTGGCAAATTTAGATAACACTGATAAATGATCACAATTCAGAATGACCACAAGCATCAGGAATTATACTGCCTGACTTCCCTAAGAAAAGGATGACAAATTTAATACAGCATATTGTACAGATGTGTCAGTACATCTATATCAATTTAAGATTTAGAAGATAAGATAGCTACTAATTGAGAGATTGTAAGATGTATAAGGTATATAGGGTATAATTAATTATAACAAGGGCCCTAATATTGTACAGTAATTTCACCTAAAGCAAGACATTATTTCAGAAGGAAAATATGTTCACTTGTGCTGTGCTTCCACATCCCCTCTCCAAAACACAAAACAAGGACTACAATAGTTTATCAGATTATAAACAATGAGTAAGAGCAAGCATTAAAGATTCTTACAAGATACTGAAATAAACCTTTGCTCTGCAGAACACACTGTGCTTTTCAACACAGGTAAGAGCTGCTCACAATATTATGCCATGTATGACAAGGCAAACAGACACCACTGAATGAACTGAATGAAAATATTTATCTTCCTAACATCATAACAAGTTGCAATATAAGCTATTATTGCACTAGCAAGTAATCTGCATTTTGACTCTTACAAACAAATTGAACTAAGGTGACATTTTATTACATTAATATAGAATTGGACACCAAGAAATGTTTCTAAAATAACTTTCATTCTGGCAAATCTCACCCTAATTTCTCAGATTTGACTGAGGTAAAATACAATGTTAAACACTCATTCCTTTCAGTTATGTGACTGTCAGTGATGGCATTAACCTTTTTAATGGCAACCCTTTGCACACCACACTTCTGAAGCTCTTTAAGTACACAGAGCAGCATAATTCAAATACTTTTTCTGATAAACAGGACTAGATGTTGAGGGCTTATATTCAGAATAAACAAACCATTGAAGTTGAAACAGAAAACACTGTTCAGCTTTTCATTAAGGTTGCCTTTATTCATAGTTGATTAATGCTAGTCATCCCTTAAGAACCATGCATGCTCCCACTAACCTTTGTAGCCCATATGGTCTGCTCCAAAGGATGAAAAAGTTTGAAACAAAAGCCATCTTTTTTAGAAGGCCTCTCGATGAGTTCACAAACATTCAGGAGAACTGTTCCTACCCACTGGTCATTTTTGGGAGTTTTGTAAAGAAGCAACACTCCTGGTTTCAGTACACACCACAGTTTGGTCCAGCTTTTCAAGGTACCACGAATCTAGAAAATAAATAATCATAGTTGTATCTCAGTTAAGTCAATACCAAAACCACCCCCCTTAACATAATTAAAATTGAAATTTATTAAGTTTTATTTCGAAGCAAAGTTTATCAGGTTTTTCAAAAGTTTACCCAAGTTTATTAAAGAATATAAAGGCATGCTTGCTCTTCTGTCTTGATGAATACTCAATTCTACAAATGGGTATGCACACATCCAGATATGGGAAGTACGACAACTCATCTGAAAACTTAATGAATCTTCCTATTTGAAATATATTTTATCACTAGCATGAGGACAGGATAATCTTTGAAAACAAAGCTCCTCTGAACACAGGTCAGACATCTGATAATAAAAACAAGGTATTAACAAAATAACTCATACATTTGAATTTCTTACATAAAACCTTTTACAATAGCTGTTAGCTTCAACCTGTATGTGAATTAAAAGAATCCTTTAATTCCCTGAACTTCCACATCTCATCAGACTGCTTGCATCAGTTCTGTCAACTCAGAATTTTAATTGCTTCTGTGTCTGTAGAATTGAATGACAACTTGACCTCTGAGCAGTGTTTTGGCCTGTTTATATCAATTTTTGCAAAAACTGGAGAAAGGTTTTCCTGGCAAGTTATTTGTTTGGAGCAAACAATAAAAACAGGTTAAAGATCTTTTTTCTTGCACTATTAGTACAGTACTATTGTGCTATTCCTATCCAAAGAATGAATATATTTACAAATGTAAGGAACGTGTAGAAATGTATAAACTGCACTACTGTTGATAACACGGACTGCTATCTTTGATCTAGTTCTTAAGAGAGGAAAGGAAAATTACCAGAAATACCAGAATACCAGAAGAAACCTGCATTCAAATATCTGACTGGATCATTTTTGCTACTGTTATGTATGTAACAGAGTCGCATTTCAAAGCATAAAATGAGAAGGACAAAATGAGAATTGCAAAGCCAACTCATCCCAAGGTGATGGCTGTACACACAAGGTGCATGTGACTAGGGTGAGTGCACTAAGTGGGAGCTGGGTTCCTCTCTTAGTCCCCTGGGATCTGAGCACTGAGACCTTGGGATGCAATTATGCCTGCTGTGCCTGTAGAAAAACATTAACAGCAAGTAGAAGATTGAGCCTTTTCTATTCTGGCCAGAAAGCAGCAAGCAACGAACTGCTCCATCTTCAACTCAGGTTTCACACTTGGATTCTGACCTTCAACCAGTCAGCCATAACAATAACTGAGGGGTCCGTGATCGTGCTAAGTAACTCTTTTGTGGCTCTCTTCTTTTCTTCTCTGTAGTTTTTCTTTTGAACCTGTAAATAATAATAAAAATATTTACAGTGTCACGGCCATAAGCCAGTTATCAGCACTATAAAGCATTGACCAATATAAGCTGAGGAAAAACCTGCTAAATTCAATTCTCAATACAGATATAGAAAAATAGCTTTAAAACAGAGTATTTGACTTCAAAGTGCAAACAATTACTTCAAGAGCAGCTATGACGTAGCCCATTTCAGATTCTTCTGCAATTTTCTTTTAAAACTGAGGACTTTGAAACTGTTAGAATCAAAGGGGAGGAAAAAAACCCAGTGAAGCCAACCCTCTCCTCTCTTCCTTTCCCAATGTAAAGTACAAAACCAAAACTAGACTAGGTTCCAGTTTACAGGTACATTATCCAATCTGTGGTCTTTACCAGCTACCAGTTATGTTCCCTCCCCAGAAGAAATCTGCAGCAATTTATCTCCCTCATTTAAAGCCAAATAATTTTACATTTCTCCTGAAATGGTATCTGCCAAATAGTAGTTTGGTCTTGCTACAACACCAGGGGAAGAAGGTAGTAAAAATGCACTCGAGTTGTAATATTGGTAATTCCATTTGTCATTTCATTGCATGTAGATGTCCTGACATGCCTGCCAATCTGAATTAACCTATAATCTTCTGCATTATTCTACAATATTGTGCCATCTTAAAGACTGCATTATAGAAGCAATTATTCAAGTAAAAATACAGTAAAATTTTGAAGAGACTCAACAGCACAACTTCTCACAATACTTAAATATTCCATAAGTCTCACCGTTATTTGGCATTTTTGTCTTCTCATTAGAGAATACGGTAAAACGACATTAATGCATTTATAGTCCACAAGAAGTTACTAGGAAATTAACTCACCTTGAGAGATTCTTTTTTTGTAAGTTTGCTTGAAGATTGAGAGATGTCCTTCTCAGAGCCATTGAAAAGCTTGGATTCAGACTGAAATTCACAACACACATAATAAATAAATGACAATGATGGATACAAGAATACATTACTGATGCTGCCACTTTAGAAAGTGTTTGAAGTGCAATTATGTTTGTAAGGTTCCCATTCTCTCTCATTTCTCTACTGCCCCTCCCTTAAAAAGACCCAAACAAACCACAACTTGTAACATGAGGTGTTCACCACCTGTTCACGGAGTCTCTTTTCATAAGGGATTTTTGGGAAAGAAGTCTGAGATTCCTTCGGAAGCAGCTGACCTATACACAGTAAGTATTTAGCTCACGTAAACTGTTACTAGACAGAGAATGCTTGAATAGTTAGGCATTACTTTAGCAGAGAGAGAATGTTTTAGGAGAATCCAGGTGTTTTAACACAGGATAAATCATTCCCAGGATATATGAATCAGAATATAGAATCAGCTGTCTTCATCCACAACTTGACAGCTTCTCCAAATGGACTGCTATAGAGGCACTTACCCTGTGACTCATGAAGGAAAACACAGCCTCTTCAGTCTAGGATTCAGTGCTCTATAAATCACCAGAGCAGAGCTGCCCACTAATGGCATGCGTTCTGCTCCTTGCTCCCTAACTGCACGCTCTGATTACTTTGCAAGTCATCTCCAAGAAGCTCCCGGTGGCGTCAGGCAGGACAGAGACCCAGGTTTTTTGTGACACCCAAGTCTCTTTCATGCAGGACAATGAGCTGCCTCAGCACCACATGATCTTCCCCCCCTGCCTCGCCCCCATGTCTTGTAAGGTTCAAAGTTTACACCTAGGGTTTGCTGCCTACTAGTTCAAAGGGAACTCAAGCCACCAAATAGTCACTTTAGGAACAGCACTCTTCAGGGAAAAAAAAAAAAGGGAAAAAGAGGAGTCTAAGAGGACTTTATCATAGAGTTTTCATGTAATTCCTACTGGAGGTCAGAGAACATTGAGTAGGTATCCACTATACGCAAACTTCAGATAAATTACAAAGAGTTGTATTTCTTTGTAGACTGAAACATAAGCCTGCTAGACGCAAACTTTATGCACTGTCAAAAAAAAAATCAATGTAACATTCTAAACTATGTATTCAGTTCAAATTCAAGGACATTTTATCAAAACTGACTCAAGATGTTCCACATTTCCAATCTCAAATTACAGTGCAAAGCCTATTCAGTGAATTTGTATTCTGGAATACTATAAAATGATAGTCAAAAAATATGCAAGCTTTGAGGAAAACTTACTGCAATAATAAAAACAGTGCACTTGAGCACTCTCTTAATCAAGCTGCTCAATCAAAGGAAACGAAATGTAAAGATTCACAAGCTGTACAGAACAATTCAACCCGGATCGTGCTTTACATCTTTAATTCAGAACTAAGATTTTACAGGAGTCTACTTAGCTACTGTAAAAAAGATACATGCAATAACTGGCAAAACCGTAATTTTAGATCAAAATTGTTTTAATGCTAAGTAAATTTTCTTTAACTTCTGTATCTGTCTTGGAAAATGAAGGAAACCTCTTTATTTTGCAATAAAGGTATGTTCTTGACACTCAAAATTTAGCTTTAAGATGAGCATTTAACTTGAAATTAAATTCCTCTCTCTAGAATTTAAAGGAAATACAGTACTTTAAATGTGGTAACAGAAGAGGGGAAAAATGCTTATCACTGTCACATAAGAAGAGGTAATGAACTCATTATGCAAGCTATAATGGAGCAATTTAAGCAAAACATCCATAAATATTCTAGTTGCTCACTAACAGAAAGCTAAGGCAACCTAAAGGCCATGCATATAAAAGCCCCAAACCAGTAAGTTTCACAGGCTACAAAACCTCATTTTCTCACTGTCTTCACTTTTAAAGCTCACTAATATGACACTGAGTAAAGGTATAGATTTACCTGTTCAGTGTTTTGAGACAGGTCAGTGAATATTTTTAAGCCAGTAACCTTCGCACTGTTATATCTACACACAGTGGATGGGATAAAAAATTTAGAAGAAAACACTTTAAGAGAACCTGCTGTAACTCTCAGCAAAGTACATTCAGTACCAGATTCCAGGCAAGTCCTATCACTACTTTTACATTCTCCCTTAGGAAAAAGGGCTGCTATTTCACTTCCACTAGCATAATCAAGGCCCACATGCAGCAATTTAAAAAAAAGGGTGAAGAAAAACATGTATTAGCAGAAGTAGGAATCTTGGTCTTATCTTTAATAGACACAAAAAAATTAATAGCAAAGAACACAAAGACTTAAGATCCTGGAAAGACAAGAACCAAGAAAAATAAATATAAGGGAGAGGAAAAAGGAATTGGGTAGTCAAAGATAAATGATTCTTGAGAGTCTGGAATAAATCCAAGTCAGAAGAGATCACGTTAACTTGATTTCTAAGTCAAACTGATGTTGAGGTTTCTGGACCACCATAAACATTTTGATCAGAAGAAAGCTGGATAGTATAGTATACTTCCTTGATATCCCTGACAAGTGAGGCTCTAGGATGCCGTAAAGTGAAAAGATACAAAGTTTTGTGATTCCAAGTCGTCTAAGACACAAACAGTTTGAAATGCTTAGCTACACACCACAAAACTGCAGCATCAGCTGTAGAAACTAAACTGCTTATCCCATTGCAATTTCAGTGACACCATTTAGGCCAGGAAATACTACTATAATCTTTGAGTCTCTTCGTTTTCCTTCAGTATCTTTGTAATGTTTCTCTTTACAGCTCTGATATATCAAATATCACAGAAAAAGCTGTGTTAAGACCTCGAGTGCAAACCGCATCTCCAAGGAGTGTGGCTGCCTGTGCCCAGGACAAAGTGCTGTGGGAACAGCTGTGTGCAAAAGCAGCAGAGAGCAGAATTTCCCCCTGTGCTCAAGATCAGGTCCTCACCTTCCAGAGCAACCCACACCTGCTGTGCCCTGACAATCTGTTTAAGTGTTTGCCACCACATTTGCCTCTGTAAACAGACAGTGGACATCTCAGCAGAAAACAGAAAACCACACAGCTGGGTAAGTTAGAGCCTTTAAACTCTATGGCAAGGCAACATCCCACTCCAAGACAACAGCAAGAAGACTCCATATTTAATTTTCACTACTTTGAACCACAGAGTTGCATGTGATGTCATCCTGGGAACTGTATTAAGAAATTCCCTTTAATCTTTATCTATTGCTGAATCTGAAGAGTAATCTTCAAGATTATCTACAACAAAAGTTAAATACATTTGCCTTTAATTCAAAATGCTTAACTCCTTTACACACCAACATTTTTAAGCCTGATTAAGAGGTTGTTTTCCTTACCTTGCTTTTTGACATAGAATATGCCACATCCTCTTTACTTTGTGATGCTTCATCCTTCCCTTTGTCAAAACCTTAAAGAAAAAACAGCATTGTTGCAAATCATTTAAATTCATTAACAATTAATATGAGCTAACCTTTGAAATAAATTTGCCAATGTGTTTAGCATAAAAAAGTACAAGTAAATTCGATTTTCAAATAACATATATATATATATCGATCTGTCTCATCAGTTGAAAACATACCAGCTACTATAATATACACTAATTTAATACCCACTAAGAGGCAAGAACAGTCCACTGTATTTGGAAAATGCTGCACCTGATCCAATAACCTGATGAATTGTAAGTATAATGTGCCAACTTTGTCCTTTTATTTTCTCACTCTCCCCTACCTGCATACATGCAGGCACAGAGAAGAGTACTAAATAAAGCCTTTTTTTATTTGTTCATTTCTTTAGCTAGGTAATTGTTAAATGCCACCTACATGAAAGCAAATCTGATGAAAATCACCAGTCAGGATTTTTTTTTTTCAACAAAATGGAAGAAGTTCCTTACACTGGCCTTCAATTTATACTTCCAACTTGACACTGAAGAAGCATAACTACAAGGCTTTATATTACAACAGTTATCAAAATCCCATGTTTTTCTTCTGTGACAAACCCCACACTTCCCCAGTATCCAAAAAAGCAAAGTAAATTGGTGTATGTGTGACAATGGAAAACAGGGACACAACTGGCATGGGTGCTGCTATGTGCCACAGAACATAGACTGAGAACCTGGCACTCTCTCGCAGAAAAATCACCTACTCTGCTTACGAGACACAACATCTCACTCCCTGATCCATTTTATTTGAAGAGGGTGGTGGCAGCATAAAGCTTTTATAAAGAGGAATAAAACAAGTTGCACAATGCATTTATCCGAGTAAGTCAGCATGCCATCATTTACTCGCCCTTCAGAGAGAAGGCAGATGAAACCATGAAGTCATACATGGATTTCAGAACAGCCCAGGCAGCTGAGAGGCCTGGCACGGGCAAGGACACCCTGCACCCACAGACACAGCACCAGCAGGGACACCCTGCACCCACAGACACAGCACCAGCAGGGACACCCTGCAGCCACAGACACAGCACCAGCAGGGACACCCTGCACCCACGGACACAGCACCAGCAGGGACACCCTGCAGCCACAGACACAGCACCAGACTCTGCACCAGTAGGACACGGCACGAGCAGGACACGCTGCCCCCACGGACACCACCAGTGCTTCAGAGCGTCCCTCTGGGCATGGTCCTGACTGCCAAACAGAAATCGGTATTCTGATCCCCACAATGAGAACGCTTACCCGGGAAAACTCCCTGATTTCACATTCTTCAGGGGAATCTGGATATGTGTGGGGAAACTATGAGCTTTGAAAGAATTTCTAATTTTCTGTAGCAGTGTTGGGTAGTTTTTCCATTGAAGGAATTTTTTTTTTCTAATTATCATCTTCACCCTTCCACAACTTATAATACCTAGAAACTCTAAGACAGAACTGATTCATTTGTCACAATTACACATCTTGGGAAGATTCTTGGAGTTAAAGAGGCATTAGGTTGATCTCCAGGTTACATGAGAAATCTTGAGATTCCCCTTGGTTTTGGTCTGGTAATCAATCTTTTTCAGTTTTTTTCTCCCTTTGTACTTACTACTTTTGTAGTGTGCAGATATTTGTGCAGATCTTCTTTGGTAAGACTGGTTTTTAAAAAATTATATACTGCAATACAGTATCTCACAGAAAGGAAGCCCTACATGCCTTTACAAACAACTTTTACACATCTTCATTGAAGCCCCACCTGGGCACAGCTCACTAAATCCTTCATTTTGAAATTCTTCCAACACACACCTGCAATAGGTTTGTTCAGTTAATGAAAACCTATAACAAAGAAGACTATTTAACAACAGGGAAGAAGTACCTTGACAGGCAGATTTGTAGTATTAGGGAATCCATAAAAACTCTAAACACCAGAAGACATATTTCCTGTATAATACCAAATGCAAAAGCACATTTTCTACAGCACCAGTTATCAGGCATGAAACAAAACAAAGGTTATTTAAAGCCTCAGAGGCTAGACTTGCCTTAGTTCACTGAGAAGTTACTGGATTTGATGCCAGTCATAGGCAGTCAAATACACACCAGGACCATAAGAGAGGCTTTCTCCTCATCCAGTACCCAAAGAAATTCCTCAAAAGGAACCAAGTCCCACTGAAAATGCAATGCAGGCATTTTCTAACGACTTTTCCATTTTTCTTTATTTAATGGCACATACAGAAGACTTAGTGAGGGGAATCAGCAAGAAAGTGCTAAGTCAGTATTGTTCTTACATAAGAGAAGCAGTAATTCAAAGCTTGCTTTCTAAAGCACAACAATTTAAAGAACTTTACACACCCTTATCTAACAGACATAAATTTTTTATTTTCACAAACAAGCTTTACATCAGTATCACCAAGAAGAAATGAAACCAGAAAGAGCTATTCAGTCTCAGACAACTGGACATGAAGACCAAAGTTCAGTGGCATTTCCATGAATTCCACCTCCTTGCTTTCAGTGTCTCGAGCTGGAGAGGTGTGCGAGCCAGCTGATCCACGAACATACCACCACACCGACTGCTCCTTCCCTCACCCCATGCACAGAAAAGGGCTCTCTCTCTCAGGGGTTCATCAGCAAAGCCAAGTCAGGGGGCTGCACCTGCTGCAACACCTTGCACTGCCCCAGCTCGCTCTGAGGAAACCCAGTCACGCAGCTTTGCATCCCCGCCATCCCACTTGTAACCTCCCTCTCCGGAGAGGGATAAGCTCACAATACAGACTGCTGTCTGGAGCAGAGACTGCCAGGGCACAAAAGGCTAGAGAGCAGGGTGTAATATAAAGAAAGTGTTTAAAGGCTAGAGAGCAGGGTGTAATATAAAGAAAGTGTTTCAAGTTTGTCAATGTTTATCAGCAACGGTTTTGGGCTTAATATTTTAGCTTACTCGTTCTTTCCCATCTTGTAACTCAATCAGCAGCTCTTTAATGAAATAACCTGAGCTCACATTTCACAATGTAGAAATTCAGGTGTTGAAGACAGTCCCTTTCTGTAATTTCCTTTCTATTGAATCCTTTGAATTTATGTATCATTTTGTATCTGCCATCCTGAAAGCAATCTTTAGAGTTAGCAGCGCCCCTACTGTACTCTCAAAATCAGTTTTGAGCACCAGCAATTGTGTTCAAAGCAACACATCTTAACAGACTTTCTTCCAGTGTGACCTTCCTTATCTTAACAGCACAGGTCCCTTGGGCCCTGAAAGCTGATCCCAAAGCCAGTGCAGTCAGCCACAGTTCATGGTACGACTTTAGAAGCCAAGGGAAACTGTCCATTAGTGTGTTCCTATTGTGAGCACTCAGCATGTTCTTCCAAAACTTGCAGGTGAAAATCTACATCAAAACTCATTAGGAGCTTTCAGACAGGTATAAGAGCCTGACAGAGGAACTGGAACCATTGTATACAAGATGCAACAAAGTCAAACCATGCTCCTTTAGAGACTGAGCCAGATTATGTAGTCAAGACCAAAAAAAAACCAAAAACAACCAAACTTCAAAACGCTGCTGTTGACAGAAAACGAGGCTATGCACACTAAGATTAGAGACTGTTTAGGAGAAAGATTGTGGCAGGGTACAGTTTCAAACAAAACTGTCTAGGTAATAGATGTCAATTTTCAAGCATAACACATTTTTTAAAGTTGCACCCACAATCTGTCCTTTCAATCAATTTTGAAGGAAGGCAAAAACCAAAACCAACCACACAACTCTCACATCTCAAATACTTATTTTGTGCCTCTCAGTAAATACTATCTGCAATTATGATACATCAGAAAAATACATCAGAAAATAAACATGGTTACGTTTTAATGTCAGATCTATTTTATCCATAAAAGAAATAATTACTATCCACTGGAGGCTCTTTTTCAAACATACAGAAAAAGCAGTAAAAAAAAATGCAGTGCAGGAAAGTATCACAAATAGCAATCCAAGTAACAATATTACTGACTTCCAAGTGAAAAGAAAGGAACAGCCTGATTTGATTACTGGTGTACATGTGCAGTTTTTAGGAACAAATAATTGAGCTGGAAAATGTTTCTGGAATAAGTATGAGCTGTACATACATATATGAGCTGTACATTCCCACTTAGTGGGAATTATCAACACTGGTGCTATATAATAAACACATCAGGGGGAAAAGGGGAAAAATCTTTTTAAAGAATTGAACAAAGGGAACAATAGTCTTTTTAAATGACTGACTTTCAAAAGCTTCTTGATAACCAGATTTAAGACTACAATCCCATATTCAGATTCCTCCATGGACTTTCAAAGTGAAGTAATCAGAAAAGTAAGCAAAGTCCTTTTATGTGTTTTCTCACAGTCGTGTTTTCTTTTGTAAGCACCATATAAAATAAAAAAAACTAACCAAAGACTGTCATCACTG
Organism: Daphoenositta chrysoptera; assembly: GCA_013397915.1. NCBI lineage: Eukaryota > Metazoa > Chordata > Aves > Passeriformes > Daphoenositta > Daphoenositta chrysoptera. The sequence goes on from VZRO01006551.1 coordinate 347,348, forward strand.
TAACTAAGAGTATCTTTTAGATAGACAATTACTCTTTGCTTAAGCCAATCTGAAAGAGTATATAAAGAATGTTTATTAAGCATGTTAGGAATGTTTAAATTCTTCAGAGATATACAGAAGATTTCAAAAGAGAAAGCATTTGTTTATTCTAGGTACACACTTGAATTTCTACATTAAAAACTGCTTTCCATTTATTCTGCATTTTAAGTAGTCATTCATTGTCTGCTTATGAACAGTGATCAGCTTTAATTGCAGAATTCTGTACAGAAAGGAAGCAAATACAAAATGAAACCCGTTTTATTTTCACTAATTACCAGACTACACATATTTATTTTAAAGGTGGGAAGCATTTGTCTAGTTGCCAACCCCATGCTTTCAAGCTTTGAGATCTTTTATTTTGTAAGCAGCTTGAATAAGACTCAGTGTTAGATTCTTGGTAGAAGGCTAATCATTTCCCGAAGCAGAGTGAAAGGACCTATTCCAGGATAAAACAAGTTTATTAAGACACGGTGTCTGCAGAGACCCCCCTAATTACCAGTCTGCAACCTCCCCCATGCTCTGCACCCAACTCTGCTCCAAGGCTGCAGAACCAGAGCTTACAAATGCAGTGAGCCATGCTGCAGGAGGCACACAATAGAAAGTGAAAACTATTTTATTCCCCCTCTTTCCTTCCCCCCGCAACATCCTGGCCCTGTGGGACTACACAGTAAAGTGCATCTGTGCGCATGCACAAGACAAATCACACATCCAGAGCAATTCTGGAAAGAATGCACAATTTGTACTACGTCCTCTTTCAGGAATGGGTGACCTTGTAACACATTTTCAAGCGCTGAGGCTTTCTGAAATAAACTGCTGAAATTCAGGTACCTACCATCATACATTATGAACAATGAAACTCTACAAATTCATTTCAATATTCCAGTATTGATTTTCAGGAAACAACGAATCTGAGCAAAAGGAGATCAAAACCCTTTCAGTGGTTGTAAGTCTTCAAAATCTTGCACTACAGAGTTTAGCAAGGCTATGTTTTAGCCCTCATTTTCTATCTTGTCATTTTATGTCAAACCGTTGATGACCAGCCTGCAGATTTTCCAGTCGTTACAGCTAAATGAAAACCTTCTGCTGTACCTTATAATTTTAAAGCAAATCCATTATGTGTGTGTATGTGGTGGAGGGGGGGCCAGTGGAAAGTACAAGAGAGGAAGGCATTTATAAACCACATCACAGAACCTCCGTCCTAAAAGCCCAAACAACCAAAACAAACATTCCAGTCAGTCTCAAATACACCACTGCATTTTCAAGTGAGATTTGTGGCAGTGTAAAAGCTAACTTACTCATTTTCCTGTCTGCAAATCTTGGCACGACAAAGAGCTATTATCTAAATGCATACAAGCAATACTCTTTCCGATTTCTACCAACATCTCAGTACATTATTTTCATTCAAGCTTAAAAATTTGAGGTGGAAATTATATTCGCTTCTGTACATTTTAAGAAATGCAAGACTGAAACAAACCTGGTAAAGCAGGAGAGAGCTCGTTATATCCGCCAAATGAAGCATTCCGGACAAGCTTTCGGCCATCAGCTCTTGGAGAAAACACAGATGAAATCCCAGCACATGAAGAAAACCTACGTCGCACTGGACCTTCTTCCTTCATGAGTTAAGGTGTTTGTGCAAGGATTATGTTCTCTGGGAAAGCTGGTTAGCATAAGCTGCTTGGAACAAGAGTGTTGCAGTAGCAGCCTTTTACCTCACATTCTGATGCGTAAGATACAAAAGAGGAAAAAAAAAGAAACAAACGAAGGGCGCACATGAAAAATGCAGTGAAGAGACAGAGGCTGCCAAATCAGCAGCGAGCCAAGCAACACTATACTCCTCTCATCAAAGCCCTTAGGATGCTTAAAGTGGAATGGCTTTGCTTCAGCTCCTTTTTTCTGGGAAACATACCACATTTCATTTTTTACCTCTCAGTTTTGGCCCTACTCATTTCTAAGCACACAAAAATGGTATTTATGTTTTAAGGATTCCTTACGTCAAGTTCCTGTTAGCCTTTCGAGTCCCAAATTTATATTGCACAAAGGACAACTCATGAGCTATGTGACTTCCCTGTTTGTTACTGTGGTGTGCTATGGGAATCAGAAAAGGGAGTCAATCATTTGCATTACACAGCCAGATTGAACTTTCTCGTTCAGGCACTCACCTAAATAATTTTTGGCAACTGAAAGCCACGGCCTCTACATCTTCACTTCTTATTTTTATTTAAAAGGTGAGGCAATTGCTTTTTCTTCTCAAAAATCTCCCAATATTTGTATATACAAACCAGCCTGACTCCTGGAAGAGCTGCCCTAAATAGTCTTCAGAAAAAAAGGCTTTTTATTATTAATGCCCCAAATATTTTATTCAATGAATAAAACACTCAAATGGACCAACTTAAATTTTAAACATAAAAAAGGTTCCAGTAAATTGTGCTTCAAGACTAGAAATCAGCTGATCCAAGCTCCTCTTGGCTGGCAGCTACCAGAACAAAGTCAAATAATCTCTCCCTAACCTCCTTTATCCACTGCTTGGTATATCAGCAGCCTCTCTTTGCTCCGATGTGTGCACTAGTGCGCACAGCCACCCTCTTCCATATGTGGAACTTCCTTCCCATTTGGTGTTTCTCTGCTGGTTCCATTTTCCCCATCACACCTTTTTTCTGACAAAAGAGGGTTTGAAACCTCCTCTGCTAAAAACCAGGACAATAAGACACCAAGAATTGGCTTGAAAATAAAACTTGAGTTTTACCTTACTCCATACTAGAGATCTCCTTTTCTTACAAAGTGAAACACGTGCAATAAATTAAATCAATAGCAGCGTGAATGTGATTAATCCTCAAATAATATTATTTACTCCATCCCCTTATACAAAGAAGTGTAGTTAACTTCCCAATATATGACAAGGAAAAAAGATGTACCAGAAAAAAACAAATATGAGGCAAGGATAGCCATCAATAGAAACCATTATATGCTATATGAAAAACACAGTTCACTTGAGCACAGGGAGAAGGAAAAACTGGATGAGCATCATGTATTCAGGCCTGTCTCCATTTACCCAGTCCTATGTCTCACACTTCTTTCAGCTGAAGCAGTCCTTGTCCAAATGCCACAGAAGGAACAGAAAAAGCAGCTAAAAAACTAAAGGAGTGGAATGGTGGGGCAATGAGGAGGAAATGAAAGGAAGGAGAACACTACCTTTTGTTCTGTTTGGTTCAGTTTTGGTTTTGTTTTAAGCTCCATATCACCTCTCCAAATCTGTTAACTACAAAACAGAGCAAATACCTTGGTCCAAATCTATTCAGAATATGCATTTTCTTCTTTTTTTCCCGATTAAAATCAAGAGAAAGCTGCAGTAGAGCTCCCGTTACACACAGAAGGAACCGTATCCTCTCATTACAGACCTGCCCTGCCCAGTTAACGGGGCAGTTATCTCCCCTTTCAGAGCCGGGGCTGTGACCGTGCCCGGGAGGCTCTGCTGACGCGGTATCCCGAGTTTCCACGCCTTGTCCCGGGCGGGCTGGGCACACGGACCGCGGGCAGGGGCGGCTCCTCGCTCAGACACCGCACACCGCGGGGTCTGCACCTGCCCCCGGGCGGGGCCCTGCTGAGCCTGCCTGCCAGCCCAGCTTTTCACACCTGAGCCTTCTCTCCCACCTTATGTTCACCTCACTAAAAGTGCCTGCGCTTCCCGGGGTTTCAGGAAACAACATAATCCTGAAGGCCTTTCCTTCACTTCCCTCCATGCCCTCGCAGGTCCCTTGACACTGCTCATGTAGCCGAACTGTAAACAGGAACAGATTAAAATACCTCTTTCTCCTTCCTATGCCCTCTTCTCCATTTAGAACTGAAAGTGAACTCTCTGGATAGATAAAATTAAGAATTTCAATATGGATAATGTTACATTTCCCCTCTCCGAGGCTCTCTCCAGTCAAGGAAGCTGTTATCCAGGTGTTCTAAGCACCTTCTGCTTTAACTCAACAGCACCACAGGAGAGGCAGGCTCTGAGCCTTTTACCAAAATATGACTGTCTCACCAGCACAACAGAGGAGGAAAAGAAAAAAAATCTACTTTAAGCTTCCTCCTTAATCTCCTCACTCCCTCCCCCGCAAAGACCAAAAACCCCCATAAATCCTTTTTCTCCCTCTTTCCTTTCTGAAAATAAATTCAGACAGAAAAGGTCCATCTACTGATGAAATCAGAGTTCATGATCTTAGACAAACATCCCAGGCAGCCTTCTAGCCTTTTGATACTAGTTTCCAGTGCTTTAATAATTGATATACTTAGAAAATGCACTCTCATACACAGCTTGGAAGTTTACGCAGTTTCAGGTACTCACAAACAGAACTACAGCCAAGTCCAACTGCATAAGTCAGACATGGCAGAAGAGCCTCCGCAAACAGGAAAGTATCTGCACTTTAGCCTAAAGGCATCAGGGGCACGACACAGTGTATCTGTACATGAATATATGCGGGGCTTTTTTCATAACAAAAGTTTAAGTCATGGTAGGAGGCACTAGACTAAATATGCCACTGAAAGGAAAAAAAAAAGTTTCCCGGTTTCTTTGTTTTATAAAACACCTATATCAGTAGGAACACAAAAATCCCCACATGACTGAAATATTTAGTTCATGTATCTCAGGGAGGGAGGGTGAAGGGGAACGAAGGGGAAGAATCCATTCTCAGTCAATCTGTTGAACATCTCTTTAGAGAAGGAAAACTTATTTAATGCATACATTTTTTTAAAGGCCAGAGCACATTTCTCACATCAGATATTGAATCAGGGCTTCTTCAATAGTAAATAATGGCTTTAACCAAATCATAATCCCATGCTTAAGGCATTCTTCCAGGATACTGCCTGAAGCAAAATGTAAATCTCAGTGCACAAAACAAAGTCAAATAGAAGATACATGGAGTTCCAACAACTCGTGAACACTTTTGACAAAGTCTGGTTTTAGCTTTAAAACATTTCCCCAATGGAAAAATATTTACAGCTGAGAAAAACACAGTCTTTACAAAAAAGACTTCTCTAAATTGTACAGGTATGAATTCCATGAAATTGAATTCAAATCCAATCTATCTGCACTACCCAAATGAGGAATTTTAACCATAACAATCCTTTTTATAGAGATTTTAGAAGTTTAGAATAGCGAACACATTCTACAAACTGACACTGATGCAGGAATACAACTAAGAGTATGTCTAGTGATGCAAAGTAAAAAAATAATCCTTTTCACCTTACAGGTAGCCACAGAAAAGCCAAAAGCTTCTTAAAACCAAACTCTGTGAAAGCTAGAGAGAAAAGAAGGAGGAAGGAAAGGAAGGAGTAGTACAGGAAGGCAGAGGCTTTTTAGACTTGCCCTGCAATTTTGACTGTAATTTGCCCTGACGTTTCAACATCACTACCTTTTCCAGAAGAATTGTCCTCCCAGTCCATGAAAAGGTCATAAATAATTCTCTACACGCAGTACAAACCCACTCTTTGCGGCATGCAGAAAACAAAAAAGGAACTGTCATACCTACGAAGGTTTTATCCAACACCTGATTTTCCTATGTGGATTTGAAGTAAAAGTGGTTTTCTCCTATTTAATAAAAAGTGTGTTAAAGATATACTTGCCTTCGGCACTGATATTTGATTCAGAAAAAAATTATACCTAAACCATGAGGCTACAAGTTGGAGAATAGTTTAGAGAGGCAAATTTCTTTCACCAAATATTCTTCTGTTCTCTGGTATTTCCAAGTCCAGTGCAGTTTAACTGAGGAGTAATTCCAGAGGCAAGCCTGAGTGTGGTGATGAATGACCACCAAGGCTCCCCATGCACTGCTGGCAACTGTACTTGGCTGCACCTCCTCGCTTGCTAACAGCCTGCTCAGCTCCTCCCACCCCGAGTAAATAGCCTTGCTCACTGCTCAGGTTTCAACATTGTCATCTCAGCCTTATGAAATTCTCAAGGTCACAGCTCAGGTTCAAGTAGGCCAGTCCTGCAGAGACTGCCATGGAGAAAGAGGGCTTGTGTGAGATGTTTCACAGCAACCAGCCCTGCTGTGCCTTTTAAACCCCGTACCACACTTTCATAAAGCTATAACCCACGCTGAAAGGAGTATATGCAATTTACCCAAGCCACAAATACTGGGTGGAGTAGCATTTCAGAAATGGCAAGTTTTAATAAACACACAATGACTTGCAGAGAGGAATGTGCCAGAGTATGCATTACAGTAAGAAAGCAGGAAGTCAGGATAATGTATTCAGGAGACTAACCACACGCAGCAGAACTTTAAACATTTTACAAGAAATTCAGTCTTACAACACACACTAAAATCAGATTATTTAGGGCTCAAGCTCCCTCCTCCTACTGTGACCAGAGCCTCGCTCATATCCCATTCAAGACAAGCATCACTAAAGCTACTCCAAAGAAATTACACAGTTTTGTGGAACTGGGGCTTCACCTCAACACTCCATCAAAAAACTAAAAAGTGTTCACCTGTGTCCTTGGGCTCAGGTCCCTGCAGCAGGACAACAGACATTAATCCAATACCACCTAAAGAACAACCAGGGCCCATGGCTCCTACACACTGTTCATTATAAAATACTTCCTTATCATCAAAAGCAAGGCAAGACAAATTAAAACAGCTCCTAACAAAATAGCAAGGAAGATAAAGAGTGTCCAAGCATGAGGGCTTGCAAGGTTTTAGAAAGAATTCTTATGCAGAAGTAGGAATAAAAAGTGTTAACATTTTTCTAAGACATTAAATGCTTTTACTCTGCAGAGAAGGTGACTTACTTCAGAAGTAAGGCTTACTGTTACTATGGAAGTATTAAAAAAAAGCTTTTTGGAGAGCCTAAGTAGGCCTTTAACAGTTTCTTTTTAGCAGTGAGACAATGAGACAGACTTATGAGAAGATGAACTGAAGTAACAAAGCATGATATGCTTAGTAATAAATTGTTCTTATTGTGTCAAGATAATAAATTATTTAGCCTTTCATCAGCTTCTCTGTTCAAAGAAAAGATATAGTAAAGGGAAACAGGAGACTGCGTGAAGTTACTTGCATGACTAAGTCTGTCTAGATGTAGAGAGTAAACTCATAGGAAATGTGAAAAGAAAAACAGAAATCACTATCAAAGATTAAATATAACCCAACTACGCAGGAGACAGCTTGGTCTGGAGAACCAGACAGATTGGCAAGATTTTGCCATCTGCAAGCCAAATACTATTATCAAAAAGAATTATTAATACACTGAAAGCACTAGTTGGAAAAAGAAGTAACAGCACAAACTGGCATTCAAGCAGTGATCAACTCCCAGTGGAGCTACAGCCTCGCCTGTGCTCGGTGCCTCCATCTGCTGTAATTATGGGCAGTGGGATTTCCCTCCCCAGCTCCAAGGCTCTGCTGTGGCTCCAGTTTCATGCATCCATATGAAAGAACAGCCTCTTGTGACCTCTTGGCACACGTGGGCCCAGAGCACCACAGCCAAGTGCCTGTCCCAGGCAGAGCTGCTAACGCTTTGAAAAGGCTTCGAGTTCACTGTCACAGGGCTGTGTCTTTCCCTCTATTGGTCCACAGTAACCTGTCTTCCACTGACAGCTGGTTAAGAGGAGGTGCATTGCTTTATCTCTGGGGCTTCTTGTACACTGACCACCAGGAATCCAGAACAGGGGTGATGAGTCAGGAGCTTCAGACCTTTCTTTGATGCCAGGATGATTTTTTGCCTTTTCTTTTATACCCCTTTTATATACTTTTTCTATAGCTTTTATGTATTCTTAGTGCTTCTAGCCCACACATTTAGCCCATATAGACCTAATATTTTGTTAAGCCAAGAGACTGCACATCTTGGCAGCCTCATAGTGAGGGGTCAGAAAGCCCCAGACACCAAGGGCCTCTCTAGAGCACATTCTGTAAACTGAGATTGGCCCATCCAGGGGAAGGTTCCTCAGGCTGGGGGTTCACTCGAGCCTCTCACTGGGGAATCTTTGATAGATGTGCTGATTTGTAAGGCCCGGAATGTGATACCCAATTCATGGTGGGTGTGCATTCCAGTGTGCTCTTCGGCACCTTCCACCTGGATGTGCTGCACCTAAGGATCCTTAAATAAATACCAAGGTAAAACCCCCTTTTTTCTCCTCTAACCGTGTTTGGTTCTTAACTTTAAGACCAGGGAAAGGCATAATCTTATTGCCCAGTGAAACAAATTGTGCTCCTGCTGTCAACTGAGCCAAACAACTGAAACAAATGACTTTTTAAAAGCTGCAAGCTGTACAGGGCAACAACAAGCCAGCTTTAACTTGTTAGGTGCCTTGGGTACACAGTCAGTAACGTCTGAGTCTGGTATTTTCTGGGTCATTAAGGCTCCAAAGGCATCTCATCCCTTCAACAGCTAATAACTCTTCTTTAGGACCTGCTGTTTGAAAACGCCTATTCTTCACTTTCCACCTTCTCTCACATACAAAAATAGTTAAATTTGTATTTTATCCAAAAATGCAACCTCTTGTGGATTAAAATCCTAGCACTAGCATATCCTTTAAATGTTTCCTCTGGAGTTGTTTAAAGTACAAGCTCAGCACAAAAATGCCCTCACTCTTCCCCAAAATCATCTTCACCTCCTCCTTCCAGTTCAAGGTGATCATCATCATCATCATCATCACTGGCAGATAAGTAATTTTGCTTCCACTGTCAACCCACCTCCCTGCACCTAAGCCACTTCTGTTTCTCTGTCACATAACACAATATATTTTTATTGTATTGCAAACTGAATGAAGAAATACTATTCCTCTGCTGGAAAAGAAAGGCAGATTCTGTTTCTTACCTCATGTTAGGCTCCTTCTGGGCACACACATCCCAGAAGGACATACTCACATTTTCACCTCATCTGCATCTCACTGATGTTTGAATAAAGACAGGAAAAATACAAAAAAGTCTGACATTTTCAGGGATCTATTACAGAAATTTTAATAATACTATCTTAACCAGAGTCCTCTATTTACCAAAATTTTTCTATTTAAGCATCTATGCTGTCTTCATAAAAAGTTTGAAATATGTTTTAAGAAAATATTGGTAAGTTTAAAATATTATTAATCATTTATAAGCAGACTGCTGAGTTTTTGCATAAATTTAACATGATCACTATTTCTGCATTAATTCATTTTATCAAAGAAATAAGTAAGTATGCCTGAGTTAGTAAGATTTAAAGAATCCATTTTACCAGGGATAATTTGACATAAACAGATGACATCAGCAAGCAGAGTTCTGCTCTACAACTTTTGAAAATGCAGTCTTGTACTTGATATTTTTAATGTTAATTTTTAAACTGCAATTAAATAATTTTGTCAGTTATTCCTTTTGGTCACAGGCTAGATTAAGAAAGGAAAAATTCCAAAAACAATCTTGATAGAAGTTTAGTTGTTTGTTCGTTAATAGTTAGTAACATTTTTAACCACTGAATGCAAACACAGAAAATGAGCTAAATTAGCATCATACTATCGGTGTGTCAGCTGCTAGAACTGAAAGATGATTTAGCAGTACTAACATCTATATGCACTACACTTCAAAAAATATGGTCTTGGTGAGTTGGCATGGCCATGCTGCCCACTAGAGCCTAAAGACACCATCCCACAAACATAAGCAAAGCTTTACAGATAAAGCTAACTCCCCAAGCTCATTAAAGTTTCCATCAAAAGGCTACTGAATTATTTAGGTCCTATTCCAAGTCTGACAAATCTAAATAAAATATTAAATATAAAAACCAATAATCATTAAGTATGTTCCAGACACATTAGTTGTAGCATTACGATCAGGACTAGCCTACTCTGACGCTCTAGTTAACTACTTGATGGGCAAGGTAGGAATAAATTAAATCCACAAAAATTAAAATTAAAAGCCCACCTCAGGATCATGCTATGTATGGCCGAGTTAATGCTTGACCACTAAAATTCTGAACTTTCCACATAAACAGGTTAAAATCATACAGTAAAAAACTCCACCATCCCTTTTTCTTAAATACATTTCCATCAAACAACCTTGCTGAAGCTTTCTATGGAAGTGAGTGTGACCTCCACACCTACACATACCAGTCACAGGTAAGATACTTCAGCCTCAGAATAAAGGACAGCATAACTTCACGGGTCTTAAAAATATTTTGTAAAACAATGCAAAGATTATCTAGAACAATGACATTTTAAATAGACTTTTGCTGAACAATCACTAGACAATGCTGCCAGATCAAACTGTACACTACATTTATAAAATAAATCTGTATTGGACTCCAAGAAGAAGACCTCCATCTCTTTCCCAGACAACATACTAAGTTCTGTCTCACAAGAGTGACAGGAGTGAGGAAGGAGGAAAACATGTCTTAAACTAAGAAACCAAGTACAGGAAAATAGAAGCTTTCTGAAATCCAGAGCTATGGTCACAAATGAAAACACAGTATTTATACAGGAGCACCTAAAATGATAAAATACCTATCACTTACAACTTTACATTGACATATTACATGGTTCTCTTCGTTCCAAATAGGAAGTCAGTGGCTCAAACTGATGTTAAATGTTTACTTCCCCTCCCTCGTATTAAGACTCATGTAGTTTTAACCGTATTTGTAATGCTTGTCATTAGGATCCTACTTAAAACACAAGCAGAAGACATAAATTAAGCTTGTTCCAGTAGATTTTCCAAGAAATGGTCACTGAGCATGCCTGCCCCTAGACAGCTGCTGGACAGACATCATGGTGCTTTCCATGTAACACCAAAGTTAGTGCTGCTTGTTTTAGATACTGCCCCATCACAGGCTTTGTTTCATTCTCTCATCTGGTTTTGAGCTACAAGTTCTATACCAAAGTGGCCTTGCAACACAGATGCTTTTTACTCAGGCAGCAGGAAACACAACCTAGGTAAAAGTGGCCAAATGGCATTGCACAACATCCAACTGTCCACAGGCAAAAGCTAAGTACCTGTGTCACAGTTCTCCCTCACGTAAATTTAATCAGCTCTTTGCAGACGGCATCATACATTTTTCTATTTTGATTCTCTGTTACCCTGTGCCTAGCATGATACTGAATTACTGACATTACCCATCTCCTACGGATGACTGCAGGTGTCAGTGACTAAAAGTATTTCCACTCAGTTCCTCGTAAATGCCTTCAAATTCTGCATCTAAACATTCCCTGTCTCACTATACCGTACTACAGGCACATCGTAAGGACCTTGGTTACCTGGATTTCAGTGACAACAGTCAGCCTCAAGTACTCCATCACATTAGCTCTGTTCTACTTCATATTTTTCAGGCTTCCACAGCATCTCTTTTTCTCCAATGGAATAAGCTCACATTTTCTCCACTAACTTTTGCCATAGGAATAACTACCGTTGAATTTTCACCCAATTTTTAAATGTTGGTCAATCCACTCCATAAAAATCACCTCCCAAGTTGCGGATAGGCTGCAAGACAGGAATTGTGGGTTGCTGAAGCCTAGCCCACATTGTACCATTTCTCTACTGAAATTGAATGCAAGCCAAATTTCTTGTTTCATGAAACTACAGCCCTATTTCTAGTAGTGTACCTGGAAAATGAAGTCAGTGATGACTGATGCTAAAAAAGGCACAAATACTTTAACCAGATTAAATTCACTTATATAAGTCCTGAAATATTCAGAAGGAAAAAAAATCTGGAGAGAAAATTTATTATCTGCAGGGAGCTTGATGTAGGACAATCAAGTCTTAGTGGTTTTCAAGCCCATTTCAATTATTTTCCTATGAGTGAAAGCCCTGAAAAAACCACAACAGTTTGACTTTATAAATTAGTGGGAACTGCAATATTAAAAGGAAGAATTTATTAGAATATTCAAATACACTTACATAACTCCAGCATCTGTTTAGCAAAGAATACAACACAGTACAGAGAGAAAATAACCAAAAGTTCTTTTGACATAATAAAGCTTGAAAACAAGTTATATTTATATTATACAGAAAATATTTTCAGACTAAGCTTGACACAAGCCAGGGAACATCAAGTGCTGTTCCAGTGAGGTAACACCAGGAATTAGAAAATATATCCGAGCTAGCTGTGTGTAGTACCAAAAATACTAGCATAATAACTTTAAAATACTACTAGATTCAGCACAGTAACAACTATCTTTGTTTCGAAGATTTTTTTCTTATCACAATAGTACTGAATGGGAAAACAGGAATATGATTCAAAGTTACCTGAGACACTGCCTTTATTACTCTGAAACACTAATATCATTACTTTGATAAGGCAAGCTGTGGGAGTTAGGGAAACTCATAACAAAACCAGTAAAAACTACAAAACACTGCCAGGAACACTACTCATGAAAAAAACTAAAGGAAGCATGGATGACTAGCATGGCTGCCAATAGTAAGAGAATATTAATTTTAAAAGCCTGAAGTTTTCACTAAGAATTTCACACACCCCAAGAAAGTTGTCTAATGATTTCCTAGGCAATAAATACAAGTAGTTTCAAATGCAATTAAGCACAAGGAGGGCAACTATTGCTTATGGTTTTGTTTCTTGAATAGACTATCAGCATGTCAGGTCTGCTAATGAGTTCCACTTTCCATCCAGTCAGTTCTCATGGATCCACAGAGAGTTTATTTTCAACAGGTATTTTAGCAAGGCAGAAGGACCACTTGAAAGCTGGCAAAAAGTACTGTGGTGACTTTTCTTTTTTTTCTCTTTTTCTTAAGAGAAGGATATTTCAGTAGAAGTAATTGTTAAAGTATCTTTACACAAAAGTTCCACTTATGGTACATCATAACACTGCTGCATAAAGACAACTTAAATACTGAGAAAAGAATGTTACTGTAGGTTTTACAGGACTACACACAAATAATCATTTACCATCATGTGGACTGTTCTCCCATCAAACAAATCATAGCATGCTTTAATAAACTAGTGCATCACATAATGCCTTTTCTTCCTGTTTCAGATTAACACATAAAGATAGAAATAATTACATACAAAGTTTCAATATGCTTTCTTCCTTACCTCTTTATTGTAAAAGGCAGAGATTTTCAACCAGTATTTAGAACAGATAATCAAAGTCAGAATCTAAGTTCTTTAAAACATCTGTAAAAAATAACTTTGTCTTACCATGACTATGGGCAGTTCCTGGACTGAGACATGGTTGGAGTAACTCTTTGGTTGGAGTAAAACAGCCTTCTTTCCCCTGGTGCTGGTTCATTTTTGCAGGAGTTATAGGCTGTTCATCACTGTTTGTTACCACTGCTGAAATACAAAATGGATGCTCATTCAATGATGTTATGTGCTTGTGCACAGATTTCTATTAAGAACTTCACTGCTATTTATGAAACTGGTTTTCAACTGCTCTCCTGCGAAACATTTCATTCTAGAAAATGAAGTTTTCAAACTAGATATTTGCTTTGGAGAGGATGGCAGAAAGAAGCCAGTAAGACTGGTCTAAGACATGAGGCAGAAGACGAAAACAAAAACTAGCATGAGGTTGGAAAGGCTGATACTGAATACAGATACAGCACTGAGCTGTTGCTTATCTTTTGAAATCCTTTTCTTTACCATTTTTTTTGATAGCTTTTGGTTTAACTAGCTACAACTCAGCCAACCCATGAAACAGCTTGCCAGATCAAGCTGTGCCAACATCCCAGAAAGCTAAGGTGAATGTCTGTATATACATCACATGAAACAAGTCTTAGCAATAAAAATCATGTACAAATTCTGCCGAGGCAAAGGCTTAAAGCAGAAGAGTTACTCTCCTTGAACCTCATCAGTCTGAAAAACGTGTCTGGTGTCTTCTTACCTATTTCTAGGAGAACCTGGCCAGCCATCCTGTTTTATAGTTTCTGTACATTTCCTTAAGCTGCACACAACAAAACTGTACCTTTTTTCTCAGTCAAAGAATGACTGTCTGTAACACCTGTCATGTGAAATCAGATATACTGACAAAGTGTTCAAAGAGGGAAACAAGCAGTATTTACTAGAGAAAAGACTGGAACTTACAACACTGATGATTTTAAGAGTTCCCAAGCTTTCCTTAAAAGTTCAGCAGAAGATTTGAGTCAAACCAAACAAGTTCTATTCTCTGGATGGACTCTGAAAAGTACAAAGGCCTTCTTAGCTTTATCACTACTATTATTACAGTAGTGGAAACATTTTGCAGCAAAACCTGGAATGAACACAAAGCAGTATGAAAAAATAAAAAGGTACTTGAGTGTCCAGAGAAGGGCAAGGAAGATAGTGAAGGGTCTGGAGCACAAGACTGATGAAGATGGCTGAGGGAGCTGGGGTTGTTTAACCTGGAGGAAAGGGGATTCCAGGTAGACCTTACTGCTCTCTACAATTACCTGAAAGGTAGCTTCTCCCACATAACAAGTGACAGGACAAGAGGAAACAGCCTCAAGTTGTGGCATAAGAGGTTTAGATTGGATATCAGAAAAATTTCTTTACCAGAAGGGTTCTTAAGCACTGGAACAGGCTGCCCGGGGAAGTGTCACCAGTCCTGGAGGTATTTAAAAGATGTGTAGATGTGGCACTTGGGGAAGTGGTTTAGTGGCGGACTTGGCAATGCTGGCTTAACATTTGGACTTGATCCTTAAATATGTTTTCCATCCTCAATGGTTCTATGAAGACTGCAAGGATTGCAATACACCCACCTGTTACTTTTCTACATCAGATAAACCATCTAAAGCTCTGCTCCAGACAAACTACACTCTATGCAAAGTGCTGCTGAGGAAAAATATAGGAGAAAATGGACAAGGGAGGCAACCAGCCCATTTTACCAGTCCAGAATTCAAGTCTATCAGTGCCAGAAGGGTGGCATTTCAAAGCAGTGTCTGATCTTGCTCTTCTTGTCGTACCTAACAAGCTGTTTACTGTTCTGCAGCTACAAGGGAAAGGGGGGAGCAGGGCAGTTGCTGAAGTCTCGGGAAGGGACTGTACCACAAAAGGTCTGGTATGTGAAAATAAAAGGGGGTAAGAAAACAGCTGCTTCCCAGGTTTGCACAAAATGGGTCGCTGCTAGGAGAGTGAGCTGTACTCGTTTTAAAGATTTAAGGTGTGCAGTGCACTGCAGTAGGACCAACTTTCAGCCAACTAGCTGAAAAGTCCTTTTGATGAGCCACTGGCCACGTAGCTTCCACAGGGATGGGATTTCTCAGGTGCCCCCCCCAGCTCCCATGCCACTGCAGCAGCTGACACCATGGGCTCCACAGCAGGAACTGCACTAGCAACCCTCTCCTGAGTGACCTGTGCAGAAGGCTTGTTTGTCAATGGGCAGCATGCAGCACTGCTAACTTTTTTTTAAGCTTTAGGAATTCCAAAGATTTCTTTAAGCTGTCACAATGCAACAATTTCTCAGGCAGTACTTGCCAGTAACCCCGAGTGTAAGCAAGCTCTGCACACAGGTGTTACTAAAGCATGAGCTACATTCAGCAGTGGTGACTCAGTCACACTAACGGGACTGCAAGCTTCAAACTCACTGTTAAATTAATGTTCATTCATTAGGAGTCAATTAGGTCCTGCAGCATCTCTTAGCACTGTCAGAAAGGGTCTTTTCCTACAGAACGGAATTTATGTATCACCTAATACAGAATACCTCGTGGCAAGCACTTGGCATGCCTGGGGATTCAAGGTGAACTTCTTAAACCACGCGGGTTTTTGAGAAATTCCATCTATAAAGCTGAAGAATGATTGGCGGGAGAGTTTTTAAATCTCCTTTTTATATAAAGCATTATAAAACTATTAAGCAAATGGAAATAAATTAGTTAAGAACATAACTATTAATCTAGACCACAGCAGCCACTAGGAGGAATTGCCCCCCCTCCTGCAAAATGCCTCACCCTAATGCTCAGATGTTTGCTCTGAGGTGAGGGAGAAGACAAGGCACTATTTTAGAAAAGAAATATCCAGTAGTAAATATCAAAGCCTTCTTGTGACTCTTTAGAGAGCACATTTCAATACCAACAGAACTGTGAGTTGAGAATACATACTTTGTTCATGTTCATCCTACTGGTCATCAAATTACTAATATGAAAGTTTGTCAGTAAAATTCATACCTTAGAAGAAACATAAATACAGCCAATTTATTTCAGGTAAACCTATGAAAAAAAAATCTGGAGTGTCAGATTCCCACTTCCTCTCTTTCTATAATGAGCCTGTGAAAGTGCCTCCACCACTGAAAATAGCACAAGGACATCATACACAGGAAGAGGTTTATGACAATTCAACATTGTTTTTCAATGTCTATAATAAGCCATATCAGCTAAGGCCACAGCTTCTGAACAGATTTCTCATAGAAAAAAGAAACAATTTGTGCCTGCGCCTTTTTCCCACATACTCTTAATCCCAGGCAAAATTATTCTGCCAATCATATTATCATACTAATGCCCACAAACCCATGGCACTAGTAAGTCTTTAGCTGTGTGTAAGCACATATATACATCTGAAGTTTTCCATAGCACCTCACCAGATCCAATCCTGAAGTATTACAGTATATATACACCTGTTCAGTGAATACATAAAATTATTGACATTAAGTGAACCACACATAGCACTATAAACAGACAAGCTCAAAAATAAAAAACTGTTTCTGAACCATTATTTCCGTATCTTTACTATCTATACTACAACAGTGTTTGAAGGTTTCATTTCAAACTGATAAAAATAGCTTTTTCTCTTCCAGATAAGTAATATAAAGGTTTTTTTTTTTTCCCCTGGCCTTAACTGGGAGAGGTGCAGAATAAACTGTTCCCACCAAAAAAAAAAAAGCTAAGGTAGGGAAACATTTGGATGAGTGGTATGCCAGGCAAAATACTTTTCCAACAGCAAATTTTCATCACACTTTAACTTCTCCATTATGATACAGAAGAAAACCCTAGTATTTATCCGAGCAACTATACGCAAAGATACATGGTAACTACTATGAACATACGTGCAAACATAATGTAGGAGAGAGGAGTCACTTACTTGATGGTCCAGGAGAGTCTCTGTTCTCACCATGATGCTGTGTACACATACAATTGAGGAATGAAGAACAGCAAACATAAAAATCCAGGCCAGGAAGAAGCAAGTGCACAAAAAGCAGCAGCAGCAGCGGGAAAGAAGGACAATGAAAACAGTGTTAGTTCATAACTAAAATACAACGTGCACCTCAGTGCCAAAGGCAAGACCTCAAGAGACTCAGCAGTTCAGAAAAGTTGAAGCAACAAATCTGACAAATATGCTTATAGAAAAGCCATTATTAGCAGCCATCATTAGTAACCAGCAACTGCCTCAACCACTACTTCTGAGTGGAAACTCTCCAGCAGCAATTTAGTGCTCGTATGACTTGATACACAGCATTTTTAAAGAAATTTTAAGCTGGAATGGTTTCAAAAGACTGAAGCTCTGAAGAAAGCTGAAATAACACAAAATGTTTCCAAAACCACTCCATTTTCAGAAAAGTGTTTTGGAAGGAAAAAAACTTTTCAAGCCATCAGTAATGTGCAAGCACCTACTAACACTAGATCCAAGCCTACCTGCTTTTGGATACAAACACAAACTTAGAAGCCACAGATTCAGTTCATCTACAAACACAGGTAACATTTGAAATTGCTTAGGATGCAAGACAAACAGTGCAGTTTTAAATTTAAGAGGATATTTTATATCTATGTATTTCCATAGAACCAAGTTGTATAAAAAATTATTTCTCTCCCACTGAATGCATCAAATATAGGCACTAAAGGATGGTAACTGCACAGTAATAGCCTATACTCCTTTCTGATATTTGATCTGAAATCTTTTTTAAATACTTGCTAACCAAGACCACAATCAAGGCTAAGATCCTGCTGTGCTCAGCCATGTACATGTAAAAGGCAAATTCCACTTATGTCTTAAAGGAGTTACTACATTTGAAATCTGTGAATAATAGAAAAGGAGAAAAAAGAATACTGATCAGCATGAACATTTCCTCCTTCAAAATAAAATAAATCCAAACATGACATATTTTCTATATCCCAAATAAAAACTTGTGCTCCGTAAAGTAGAGAAATCCTTGCTCTGCTTCAAAGAGGATCCAATCTTGCCTCTCTTATCAGGACTTGACAGCAGGAAATGTAAAAAAAGAAAAATCATAATCAAAATCTTTGCAAGCAAGAGTCTTGTCTTGCACTCCTGATCTCAAAATAATGATTTATTTTTTTTTATCCCTCACATCTGCCTAAGGGTGTTAAACCGTAAATTGAGAGGGCAATGTGCAAATGTGAAGTACTGCAATGAATATTTAGCAATTGCAGTACACATCATTGGAAAGGTGAGGGAACCCTTCTTTCATAATTCTGCACTTTCTAGAACAGGACTTGATTGAACAGAAAAAACTGAAATAAAATATCAGCACACTTTGCAAATAACCTTCTATTCCTGCCAGAGACTAAATTCAGGTCAAAGAGTAAAACCTATGAACTTACCAGACAGGTTTGGGTAGTAGTACATGAAAAATATTCAAGAATTCAATGGCTTTCAAGGAAAAGTGTTTATTCTTAATGTACAGATAACACACTGCAGACTAGGAAACAATTTATGTTCAGACTGGAACTGTCCTACCCTCTGCTGGTTTTAGATTCGAGAGAATAGCGGCTGACAAGAGAACTGCAGAAACTGTACAGAGATCCAGCAACTGACAGGAGGACTGGGAGCACTGCTATTCAGCACTGGGCTGCTGTATTGGTCACTGGCAGCTGGAAAGCAAGAGAATGGAACAGGAAAAATGCCCTGTGAACAGACACACAGATCAGGAGCACCCGAGGCTCGGCCAGACGCCACTCGCAGCGCGTTACTCACGTGGGGAAGAAGTGAAGGGTGGGAAGGCAGCGCAGCAGGTCCTGCCTCACTGCCTGCCCTGCAAGCAGCCCTGGCCAAAATACAACCTGACACCAGGGAGCAGGGCAACCCGTCACCTGAGACCGTGATGCAGGGCCTTTGCACGTAAATATTTCAGCATCGCATGGTTAATCCTATGAACTGGTACAAACAGCTCCTATGCCAGAGGCTGAAACACAAGCCCGTCTAACTCTGTCCTTGATCTTCTCCAACAGACATTCTGTTTACACACCAAACTCCCTCTGTTGCTGGTCAACCCCCTCTCTTCATTAGAGGTGTTTGGGTCTGTGTATTTACCTAAAACCTGCAGAATGTATATTTCTAAGCATTGGTGCGAGATGTTAAGGTATTGAAATGAGACTATTTTGGCCAAAAAGACGATTTCATTTTCCAACAGCCTACTGAACCTCTATCATCTGCAATCCATATCACTGCAGACTGGGATTCCAAACCTCTAAGGGAACAAAACATGACAGTTTTACTACTTCAATGTTTTCTCTGAAAAGAATGCCCTCAGGACATTCCTGTCCATCATCACCCACAACTCTTATTCTAAACATACAAAATTAAGATAAACATACACATATTTCCAGAGGTACAGCCTCCCCTTATTTACACATTATGTAATTGATGACTTTGATTACAGATTACAGAACAAGTCCTCTGACAGGTTCTCAACACTACGTGACTGATTTCACTTCTACAGAGGCACAATTACTTTAAAATGTTGCTACCAAAATATATAAAGCCTAGTCCTCCTCCCAGTAAAGTTTTTGACTAAGTAAAACCAGCAATATAAATCCAGCAATATAAAGCATCACATGAGACAGCAGCTGTAATTCTGTTTTTATACAAAGGCAGCTCATATGCTTCAAAAAAGCAGTATTTTTAGATGCTCATTTCTCAGAAATAAAGCTTATAACAACTGCTACTAAACTTTGTTGTATCTGTCAAGTTCTATGAAAAAAAAAATCCTTTTCCTGTTGAATATTAGGGTAAAAACAAAAGCATGTCATGCTAGCATGTCTGAATCTCATATTACGAAAGTTTTTTAAAAACACTTACTAGTTTTACAACCAAAACATACAGCTAAATTTTTAATAGGTTACAGGAACATTCTAAAGCAAAGTTTGAGTTTTCACCTTGCTGAAGACAGACTTTTCCTGAAGGCAGTCTCTGATACGTGTAAACCATTAAAATTAATCCAGTTAGATTTAAATTCAGGACCACTGACCCAACCTACAGATCTGAATAAAAAGGACCTCTATTCAATCCTTCAAGGACAAAAGGTACTTTTATGTCTGTTGGTGTATTAAGTAGCAAGGACTGACAGTGACTGTACAAGTTATATCACAGGCAAATTATTTATTAAATATATGTTTTAGCAAAAATTAGAAGTGAGTAAAAATTACAAAGAAAAATTCAAAAAATAATGGTTTATCCCATACACTTCCATGTAATATTCCAAGTTCTGGGGCAGTGAGACTTGATTAAATTATTATTTTATAGAAAAGTAGGCAAAAACTGTTCTCAAACCAGAACTCAAAGCAAAGCATCTATTATTTTGCACTGTTTTAATGGTGTCAGACTACAAAAATAGTTTGCTGAGCTGTCACAGCCTTTGTCTTCAAATTTATATTCAGTACATATCAACCTAATTGTTAGACAAGAAGGGCATTTTCTGCCTATACTGATTCTGGAAAGGAAAGAGCACAGTGTTAAGGTCTGTGATCTCCTCATCTGTTCTTCTTCTACATGCAAGCCAAAAAAGCCTAAAATTAGAAAGCTGACACCTCTAAAAAAGGTTTTTTTCAGATACCTCCTAGAAACATCCCAAAGGACTTAAAAGTGGAGAAAAAAGTTGATCAATATTCCTCATGCACATTGCAACTTGTGTATTTCATTAATTTTATCATGACAATGGAACATTAAAAAAAAACCTCCAAACAAACAGATTGCCCTTAAAAGTCTGGAAAACTGAAAAATTTTAAACAAGATTTCACAAAATTTAAATTTCTGGGAAGCAACAGGATTTGCGTTGACTGAAGGCCTTCAAAATTACTGGGTCAATCTCTCTTAAAATATATATGACATTTTTAATATTTAATTTTCACTATGATATACACTAGGCCAAGTATATTAGACTACCAAATAAGCTTTCAAAAACATTTTTAAGACCTGTAGTGCAACACACAAAACCTGACATTGTAACTGCAATTCAGACAATCACCCCACTAGCTGGTATTTTGGTAAGAAATGCTTAGAGTAGCCTATTACAATACATCATCAGTTAAAAAAAAATATTCTGAGATGACACTTCAGAAGCACATAGGATGAAAGGCAATCTATCCTTACACTTAGCATTCTTCTAAAGGAGTCTTGGTGAAACAGATCTTTTGATCTTTTAAGATCATGCTGTTCTGAAGGCATGTCACAAGCAGAAAAGTAGTACATTTTATGTTGCTTTGAAATGTTTTGTATGCTGGTACTTTTCTATATATTTTGAGGAAACAAGGAGCACAGCAACTGAACTGACAGGATTTTTTAAAAAATAGAACTACCCTACTGCACAGTTGATACTCATAGTATGCTGTATCTGGGATACAGATGCATGGGCCATGCAGCAAACCAATGAATTTGTTCATTACAGAAAAAAGGAAAGAATTTTCTTAATGCACTGCAAAATAGTTTGTCTCCAAAGTCAACACTTAAGATGAAAACAGTAATAAAACACTTGATCAAATTAATAGCTCCATGTAGTAGTTGACTAACACAAATAAAGTTTGTCAGTAATGAGGTGTTAAACTTGACCCTCACCTCAGTTACAGAAAACATATCCTATTTTGCCTTTGGGAGGCAGTGTTTTGGAAACTATAAAACATTTCCTGCTTCAGCTATTAGAGTGCTTCTACATAACATAGCTTGTGGAAAAACTAAACTCTTCAATAATTCCAACATTTATGATGATGATTAAGCACGATACTACCCACTAGCCTTTCCTGTTTTTAAATTGTGCTTAGAAAGAGATTCACTGCTTCAGAAATTTTATGATCAGTGCAGATTATCACTCTTACACCTCAGATAACTCTCATAATATATAATTATCACTCCTTCTGTCTTTTCCGCTCTTCATGCCATCAAGAACTACATTATTTTTTCTACTGTCCATAGTCACTAATTAGCAATGTGCCCATTAGACTGAGAGGAATACCTTTTTCCTTTGGGACTCAGACAAAATCCAAAAATCAAATCAAATGCAAAATCCGAAAGTTTTTTTAAATTCAGCCTTCTTGCCTTCGGAATCTAGTAAATGATACATGATACTACACGATATTTCAAATGCATTCACCAGAAAAGTATCAATTCAAACCAAAAGAGAACAGATTCAAGCCATTTAATCCTCTCCCTGCAAAAGCATCTTCACATTCATCTCATTACACAAAGGCCCATTTAAGTTACTCACTGAATTTCTATCCAATTCCCCATCAGCTGGAACGTTCTCCATGTTAAAAGGGCCTCTTCTCTGTCTCTATCACTTAGAGTTCTTCCATCCTGCTACTCGAGATCCTAGAGAGGAAAAGAAAAATGTAATAGTTTAATTCCAAGGGCTGAAATCCATTAGAGAGCTACACCTTCTCTCCCCTATGTTTTAAGAGGGTAAATAGTCTCAGACGATAACCTCTGCATTTTACAGTTCCTCACAAAACATAAACATTGATCCATAGAAATCAACTTAAGAATGAAGAGAATAGTTTCAAATAAAATGGCCAAACCAAAAACTACTCACAGAGGCAAGCAATTACTTCTACAAATATGGAAGAGTTATGCAAAAGAAAGAAACCCACACGTTTTGCCCTGTATTTCCTGTTGTTCCAGAGTTCCCAGCAGCACACCGCTCCCGCCCCACAGGCATGTGCACACCAACCGTTTGGGTACAAAACAAAGCTATTCTGGAGCAGTCAGAGTTGAGGGCTTCCCAGCATAACTCCAGAAACAGACACATATTGCTTTGTGGAACCAAAACACCGAAATTAAATAGTATGTGCAAGCCAGCACCTTCTGTGGCACAGCGGGCACTCATCTGGGGGTCACCACACACAGCCAGAAAGAAATGCCTCATTCTCTAAGCATTTCCTATTTTTTTTTTTTTTTGCAAGACAATGAAACCTACAATGAATCCTAGTATTCACAGCACATTTGAAGTCGTTAGTGAGAGAAGCACACACTCTGGAATCAAGCAAAACTTGACGGAAAGAAAGTGCTTTAACCACTGATTTGTTAAGCAAGTTTCAGGAGAGGTGCAGATGGGATGCGATGCCTGTTGAGATGTCCAGCTCCAGCCCATCGCTCTGACTCTTTCTCCAAGACTTCCATCGAACAAGACAGTAGTGGATAAGGAGGCTGTGCTTACCTGTTTGAATCGGTACAGCCAGCACTGCACAGGGAGAAAAGCCTGTGGTCCCACCCTCTGCAAAGCCGCTCTCACTATGCCCTTCTTGACACCCACAGCAAGTGTTTGATCAGAGAATTAGCCCAAGGACAAATTTTTTCGTTCCTTTTGTCTTGGGTGGGGGGAGAGGGCAGGAAGCAACTAAATTACAAACTCAGTTGCTAAACCAACACTTGAGCAAGAGCAGGGGTAGCATGGAAATGCTGTTCTTTTTTTTTTTTACACTAATATGTTAACATATTGCGCTTAATCTATGCATGAGGTTAATGGCAAGGTTTAGTAAAAACAGATTAAGTGAAGATGGAAGGGTGAGGTGGGAAGAATCATGACCTGAGGAGCATCCTGAATGCAGGAGGATGGGAGAAAGGCAAACAGACAACCAGAATACACAGGATCTTATGGCTCAAGGTCTGTCTCAGGAAACAGACACTCATGAAAACAAATCTCACTATAAAGAATAACGATTTATTCAACTGCTTTCAATGTTTTATTATAATTGCTTTTTGGGTTTGTATTATGTAAAGCAACTTAGAATCTTCCCTCAGGAAAAAACATACAGTAGTAACACACTCTAGCAAATTACCATAACATATGCCAGTAAACCACAAAAGGAACCATTAAAAAAATGGTTTAACAAAATGACTGTGTGCTAACAAAATTGCAAAGTTAAAAGTTTTCTACAACTTAGTCAAATGAACTGAGGAGGACCTTGCTCGAGCACCTGAATAATTAACTGAGGAGGCTCATAACTGGGAAGCACATGGCTAGATGTCCTCATGTAAATTAGACACAGTAGACATCTGAAAGGAGATGACTGCAAGTGATTAATTTGCATTAATAAAAGGAAAGATTTCATTACCACAGAAAGAGGAATTCACCCCAAAGCTCTGTTTCCCAGAGCAGCAGGCACTACGACCCTTACATTCCACACCCAAACACAAGATGCAGATTGGGTAATGATTTTTGATGTCTGTTCCTTGTCATCTCTACCCTACACACACATCTCAGGTTCTCTTATTACCAGGAAATTCAGCTACACCAGACTGCATGTATATTCAATTTATAGGAACACCAAACTCTTAAAACAAGATGAAAAATGAGTGGCATTACAAACAGATGTGTGCACTGCTATTTAAAGCCATTTTTCGGCTTTTTTCAGTTACACAAACTTGTAACCATACTCAAGTTATCCAAAGGAACAGATCTTCGCTGACAGGAATATTCAGCCTAAAACACTTTTAACCCATCTTTATATTTAACAGACATTTTTTAACTCTTAATTTTTATTGTCAGTGCTCCTGGTGTATTCTGCTCCTCCATTTGTTCACGTGACTACAGACACCACATCATTCCTTCCCTTAGTGTCAAGAGCAGTACCACCAGGCAGGGATGGGACCCTAATGCCTAATTCTTAGCATTCATGATCACCTGTGGTCCCAAAGACACTCATAATCCAGCAGGGTCCCAAAGGCTTCAGAGAAGTTTTCTGGGAAAGGGAAGGAAAAAATTCTACCTACTTATGTTTAAACAGTAAAGCAGCCACAGAAATGGTTAAGGACTACCTTCCCCCAAGCTGTTTAGCTTATGAGTAGACAGCCAGCTTGGCTTATTTTTCTTGGCAAAATGAAGGCTGAAAGTGAACAATATTGCTTCTGTTATATGCCAAAATAAATACAAAGGAAGGAAAAGGGCTCTCTCAGCAAAAGGATGTTGCCAAAGAGTCAAATAAGTATGAAATTGGAGAACAGATTTATTTTGAAAATTACAGAACACTTCTAACTGTCTGAGCCCCAAGGCTTTGAAACAACTTTCCAACCAATGTAGGGAAGGGGAATTTATTTATTTGTAAATGCAGCCAGGTTATTATGAAGGGTGCTTCCACAAGCAAGCAATCTCTTTTCTACTTTAGCTAAACCAACCATTAGATTTGAAGATACAGCCCCAAATGTATCATTTTATTAATTTAGGGAGTTTTTTTAGCTTTTAGGAAACATTCATTACATGCCTTTGCTGCTCTCCGTAACATTCACAAGTGTTTGCAGTTCTGTCAGCTTTAGGTTTTAATTAACAAATGTTCCTTCACAATCTTAATTCTTAAAAGCTTAAGTGTTCAGGAGGGCACAAGCAAAATGAAATTATTTGAAAATAACTCTATAATGGCATCCAGCTAGTCAGCAATTTTTCCTTTATAGACAATGGATACAATCAGGCACTCACAAAGGTATTACTTACTTTAAAGCACCTACTGTACCAATCAGACAAATCCTGCCACAAAATAAGCTCTTTCTCTCCAGCTGTGAAAAAGGTAGAACACGTCAAAAACATTTAAAGCAGAAGGAAAATGTTTTCCTCGTATCCCACAATCCATAACCTGTCCTGTTAACATCTGTGTTCCATCTTATTTTTGCTGATGACACCAAACCGTGTGGTGCAGCTGACAAGCCGGAGGGAAGGGATGCCATCCAGAGGGACCCTGGCACACTTCAGAGCTGGGTCCGTGTGAACCTCAGGAAGTTAGTTCAACAAGGCCAGGTGCAAGGTCCTGCACTTGGGCTGGGGCAATCCCCAGGACAAATCCTTGCAAGCATAAACACCCAAGGCTGGGTGGAAAACAGGTTGAGAACAGCCCTGAGGAAAAGGAATTGGGGATACTGGTGGATGAAAACTAGACATGACCTGCAATGTGTACTTGCAGCCCAGAAAGCCAACTGTGTGCTGGGCTGCATCAAAAGAAGCGTGGTCAGCAGGTCAGTCCACCAGGTCATTCACAGGGCTACTCTGCTTTTGCAATGTTTATATTTGATAACAGGTATTAGAAAGAAATTCTTTACTGTGAGGGTGGTGAGGCACTGGAACAGGCTGCCCAGAGCAGCTGTGGATGCCCCATCCCTGGAAGTGTTCAAGACCAGGCTGGAGGGGGCTTTGAGCAAACTGGTCTAGTGGAAGGTGCTCACAGCAGGGAGGCTGGAGCTAGATGGTCTTTAAGGTCCCTTTCAACCAAAACCATTCTGTGGTTCTATGGTTTTAACAGATTGCTTCAGCCATTGGTAGCTTTTGTAATAATTTGGTTTTCAGTTCATTGCACCTTGAGAATAGGAAAATCCTCCTTAGGTCTTCCACATAAGGAAAGAAAAATATGCATCAATGAAAGCAACTACCCTGCATGAACAGGATGTTTTCTAACTGCATACATGCACACTCAAAAGTCCTATGGGAAGAGGTAAGAAGACAACTCCCTCTCATTAAAAAAAAAAAAATTTCCAAAGCCATAAAATGGATGTCTCAGTACTATACTGTTACACAATATTCTCTTAGATATAGTTACACGGAACACAGCTCAAAAACAGCACAACTCAGGAGCCTTGGCCATGAGAGAAACTGTGGCAGCAAGCTTTTGTTCAGTCCTATAGAGATCACTGAAGTTGACATGGCAGCATTCTGCACTGACTTACACATTTCCTATGTTAACCAGATTACATAAGCTTTTATTACAGGGTATGTTTGTTTAACTAAATGAAGGGGTTATTAGGCAATGCAAGGCCCTTTTTCTGACAGCATAACAAGAGCTCATCACTAAACACGGTATTTGCTCCAGGCGTAAGAGAGTTCAGCCCTGACACCGTGGCAGTAATACCCTATTGGTAGTCTATTTATAACATTAAAACATAATTCAATTCACAAAAAGACTCTTCTTCCCCTTCTCCCACACAAGATCAGCGTCAGTTCAAACAATTCACTAAATCTGGAGAGTTTCATCAAGAGTCCCCACACAAGTTCCTGAGCTTCAGCCAAGGTGCAGCCACCAAGTGCAAGTGGTAGAGATGACCCCTGAATCTAACACATTTTCTTTTTAGTCAATGGACCAAGTTACTTGAACACCTGCATACAGTATTATACAGGCAGGTTTTAGCTTTCTTCCTGAGGACTATCACCCACGGTCATTAGACAGGCCCTTGCCCTGCGATACTGCTCTGTGATCTGTCACAGTACCTCAGTACCCCCTTGCACTGCAGCACCAAAGCTGAGGGCAGGGCCCAGCCTCTGACCTGCCACCGGGCTGCCAGCTGAAATGGCTGCTGCCTTCCGACCCAGCCCTTCCCAGGGCAAGTCTGCTCCTGGGCTCTCACCTCCCAGTTAACCTGAGCTCTGCGGGATGCCTGCCTCCTGAAAGCCTAAAATAAGTAGAAGCATTTAAATTGCCTGAGATGAGTATCAGATAAGAATATATTGTAAATTTT
This sequence comes from Daphoenositta chrysoptera, assembly GCA_013397915.1. NCBI lineage: Eukaryota > Metazoa > Chordata > Aves > Passeriformes > Daphoenositta > Daphoenositta chrysoptera. The sequence continues at coordinate 374,900 of VZRO01006551.1, forward strand.
TTTAAGATGACACAACCATAATAACACATTGACTTTATAGATCAATGTGGCAGCAAGCAAAGATAAAGCACACAAAGAGAAAACTAGTTTCTTACATTAATGTCAAGAAGGATAAAATTCACCTAGGTCCTTGCTGGAAGGCAGAGTTACAATAGTACCAAAGAAATGCTATTTCACAGGGAATCAGAGAATGGTTGAGGTAGGAAAAGACCTCTGAAGGTCATCTTGCCCAAGCCCCCTTTTGCAGAAGGATGTCTAGACAGCTTTTGAGTATCTCCAAGAATGAAGACTATACAACCCCCTGGCCAACCTGTGCCAATGCTTGGTTGCCCTCCAAGTCAAAACGTGATCCTGATGTTGGGATGGAGCTTCCCATGTTTCTGTTCATGCCCATTGCCTCTTGTACCATCACTGAGCACCACTGAAAAGAACCTGTATCTGTCACCTTTATACCCTTCCTTCAGGTGTTTATACACACTGATGAGTTCCCCCTGAGCCTTCTCTTCTCCAGGCTAAATAGACCCAGCTCCTTCAGCCTTTCCTCACACAAGAGATGATCCAGGCCTTTGATCATCTTCACTGCCCTTCACTGGACTCTCTCCAGCACATCCACATCCCTCTTGTACTCAGGAGCCCTGAACTGTACCCAACACCCCAGATGTGAACTCAACAGTGCTGAGTAGAGAGGAAGGATCGCTATTCTCAACCTGCTGGCAATGCTTTGTTTAATGCATTCAGGAACATCATTCAACTTCTTTATGGCAAGGGCAGGTTGCTGACTCATGTTCAATGATCTGTCAGGATAACCACGTGAACTCTAGGTAAGCAGTTCTGTAAGGTCCACGAGGAAGTTTAAGGTAATACTCTTGAGAAAGGTATCTGAGTGCTAAAACAAACCAAAAAGAACAAGTTTCCTAGACATTAAGAGCTATCTATAACAGTTATAGCTACCTATAACTCCTAAGATGTAAAGCATCAGTTTTAAAAGATTAAAGGAAATCTACACCCTAAATCTAACAAGGGTGATCAAACCAAGACTCTAAAAAAATCTAAGTGTCTTTCACACTGTCATATGACTGCTGAAGGCACTTTCACTTTGCTCCGTGGAGCAGGGGAACAGCAACTGCACAGAAGATAATAGAAGTACATGTCTTACTCTCAAGGCTCTTTGAACACAGTGCACCAGAGGAAGAGCAGCCTCCTGGTTGCAGTGCAAGGCCACAGCTCATCTTCCCCAGCTAACAAGTCTGCACACCAAGTACACTTCATTATCAAGCTAGAGATCAGGCCAGCTTCTTGCACATGAGACAGTGCCACTGCATGCCAAGTACCCCGTGTTTGTTGAGATCAGTTCCGAGAAAGCAGGAACTGAAGCAGAGTTACTGGTAAAAATGGAGGAGGGTCAAAAAATTCAGCAAAAGATCTGATAAACAGAGAAATCACAACTTGTTCTCAACTCTCAAACCAAGCATCTTACACTAACAAGAACTCGGAAGAACTATGAACTTGGCTGTATTCTGCAGATCTAGAAGAGAAATCCGAGAGTTGAGTAAATTTCTAGGTTCAATTCCTTCAACTGTGAAGTCAGTCCAAACAAGAGAGCTTGACAAAACCAATACCTATATAGGAGAAGTCAAAGATGGCAAACTGCATAGTTACATTAACTCTGAATTGCAATGTTTGAATGCTCAAAAGCCTGCTACAAGTATAACCACACCAGAATCAACAACTGCCTCAAGACCCCCAAGTACACTGTGATCACTTAATGCTATCAGCCACCAAATCTACCCTTATGAAACACTTCCTTCCACCCTGAGTTTCATCACCTGCCTTCTCATTTCCTAAATAAACAGTCCACATGCAGAGCAAGCTGTTTCCTCTGTTTCTGTATTGATGTTTTCAGAAGGGAAAAAAATATCAAAAACCACCAAAAAAACCCAGGAAAGGTGAAGTGCTTAAGAACAGGACTTGAAAACATCTCTCATCTAGAAAAAAACCTGGCATAGTTGAGATACCTCATCTATCTTTTGAGAGAGTTATATGACAACAAAGGCCAAGATTTATTCAAACCTTGAACCACCAAATTCTAGCATTTGATCCTTACATACATTTTTATTTTTTGTTATTCTGCTGCAGTACTAACCAGCAAAATAACTGAGTCTCATACACAACCTTAATTCAAGGTCAAATTGGCCAATCAGAGTCTTGATTTTGAAGAAAAAAAGATGGACTAAAACTAAGTGGTTAGAGACACTGCAAACCATAATCCTTTCAGAACTCCAGCCTGTGATTTTCTTTCACATCTGTAAAGTTACTAATAATAGTCTCTCACATGGTACTGTCTGTCTTTCTTATCTCTCATTTAAGCAGCTGTATGAAGAGGCAGTGTGACACACTCTTCTAGAGACAGCTAAAAGGGATTAGGAAATCACCAGTCCTCCACACCTGGTCCTTACCACCTCTTTCCCCACTGTGGCTGATGTCTTTCTGAACTGCCTGCAGACCTCTCTGTGCAGGTGCTCCCTAACCCTCGTCAGTCAAAAGGCATCCCCACTTCTGCAAATTATTTTAAACAGACACTGACAAAATGTCTGTCATTTAAACTGAGCTAGGTCGTGGGACTTCTGCAGGTCTGGCGCTGCAGTGGTAAGGAACAGCTGAGGGACGCCTTTTCACTCACCTCCACTCCAACCATAACAGCCTGGGTAAGCATGGGCTGTGTTTGCAGCTACAGACTCCCCAACACCAACTGGAAACTACTTCAGGAAATGATGGGAATCAAGCCAAGGCAAAAGGAAAAGCAGTGTTGTTGTTAGAGGTTTTTCTGAAATGAAAAAGTAAGATAAGTCAGCAGAGATGTTTCCATAGACAGGATGGATAGGTGGCAGAACAAATCCTTCTGATTCTGATGCCAAAGTGGAATCAGTTGCCCTCCTGAGAGAGGAAACAGATCTGGATTTCTCCTGCATAGAACTTTCCAAAACAAAACCCAAGACTATGAGAAACATTTTAAGAATATAAGAATTAATTCATTGTGCTGAAAAAGCCTCAATAAGAGAATGTTAGAAGTCTAATACATCAAATGATGTATCTAAACATTTTAGTTATAATGAGATCATAGATACAGAAATATTTAAAGTCTCATCTTCAGGTCCAGAATACTATCTACTTCATAAGGAATAACGTTTCAGAAAGCTATCCTGACAGTATATATAAACTATTGCAAATAAACATACTATTACAGATCAAGGAATTATTAACTGCTAGATAAACTATATGTGAATAGGTGAGTGCTTTTACCTACTGCAAATGAAGTAAGAATTTAGCTTAAACTACCGTAAAGTTCCTGTATCTCAGGAGCTGCAGTGATTTTGCCTGGATGGATAGGTACCATCACACAGACAGCTCACTGCCACATCAGATGCTATTGCAACTGACTTCCTAAATAAATATATAAAATTTTCCATTAAATGAATAATATACCTCCAAAATTGAGCTAGATTTCTGATGGCAGTTCTACTAGGTTTTCAGTCCTTCCTTCACACTATGTATTCTGCCACCTCTGAGAACTGAAAAGGATGCCCAACTTACTTTCAAGAGTGGAAAGAAACCTTAAGGCCTCTTTTAAATTTTCATACTTGTTGAAAGGACACCCTAAGTGTCACAGCTCCCAAAGACCTCCCAGTGCAGAATCATTTTTCTGTACCCCAATGGCTGTTTCAGCAAAGTAGGAACTGAGATTACCTCTCTAATGAGCATCATGAATACATTTCACAGGAGCTCAGTTACAAGAGTAACTACAATCCTAATTTCTGCTCTAAACTGAAATACGATAAAATAGAAAAATGGATGCAAGTTCCAAGATGAAAAATATGAAAGAAGACTTAACACAGACAAACAAGTCTCAGTTGAGCTGTGTTGGCTGTAATACAGTTATGTTGTTTGAGAGGTTTCTAAAAAATAGTCGTTCTCCAGGCTTAAATATGGATATTTCAAACAGGAACCTTATGTTTATTCTCACGTACAATTTAATTTTCTTATTTTAGCAGCAGTGTCTCTTCTTGATATTAAAACAGAGTTGATGACATAAGAAATGCCCTTCATTTGGATTTCTTTTGGCTAGTGCTAGAAGGTAGTTTACACAAGTTTAAGATACAGGATATCTGTACAAGAATTTAAGAACAAAAGGTCAGAGTAGCCTACTGCAATAGGAAAAACCCTAGAAATCCAAACTTAAAGTAGTAGCAGGTTCAAACAGGCAGCAATAGTATCTGGTTTACACATCATGGTTTATTAAAAAGCTTTAGAAAGTCTAATTTAGATTTCCATTGGTTCTGCCAAGTTTGGTTTTTTTCACTCTAATGCTAAAGTAAAATGAGCTGATGAACCCAACTTTGCTTTTCAGATGTCAGTGCTGTTCTACATGATCACAATTCAGGATCTTTCATAGGGTTTTTGGCAGGGTTGGTTTTTTGTATTTGTTTGTTTATGGTTTATGAGGTTTTTTTGGATGATCCTAGGGATGAAAGTTGGGGGGTTTTTGGGAGGTTTTTCATTGTTGTTCTGTGGGGTTTTTTTTAAACACGGGAAAAAAATATTACAAATAGACTTCACACAGGCTTAACAAGAACTAGTGCTTTTAGTACCAAACATCCAAAGCTTGTATTCTGAAGCTACTGAGTAACTGCTGATCAACTTTGGCTCGGAACTGCTGCAACAATCCTGCATAGCTTTTAGTTTAACAGCATGAACAACAATATTTAAACAAGATAGCCTGATCCACAGGAACTGTACAATATTATTGCATTGCAGACTTGGCAAGTGACTTAACAATAAACCTCTTGTTTACCTATCCATTTCTATTTAACAAATTACAAGCTCCTCTATGACATTCTTTGGGCAATGAGAAGGACCTGGCCTACCACAACAAATGGCTATGGAAGAATTATAAGGATCATCAAGTGACAACTTACCTGCAATTCACAGCCCTCAGAAATCAGGTCAATATTACTGCCTGATGTAAGTCAGATCACTGCTCACATTATTTGCAACAAGCAACTTATATAAAAATTATTTTTGACAGAGATGAAAATAGAAGTCAAGCCTTTCACAGATCAAAGCCAGCCCCTCAAGAACAGAAATTAATCACACCCCATTTCTGAAGAACAGAATGCTTTTTGCACCCAGTACTGCAAGCAGACACCAAGACTTTTCATTGCAAGAGCCACGTATTATCAGGGTACATTTAACATTCTGCTTCAGGGACCAATATAGAAGATACTATTTTTTCTGCTTGAATCAATTGAGTACGTGTCATGGTTGGGTCCAAGGGCTCTGCTTCTTGACAACCAGGGAGTGGCTGTAAGCACAGACAGGAAAACAAAGCCTTGACACTTCCTTGGAAGTTCTTTGAAATGCTTTGGAGATGAAAACAGAGAAAAAAATTACATCCTGGGCAAAGCATTATTGTGTTCAAGGCTATACAAATATTTAATGGATAAGGCACCTCCTCGTGCCCTTCCACCCAGTCTACTCAAGTATTGGGAACTCTCTTTCCCATAAAATGTTTTAATGGGGCCATCAGATAGCCTGAGCACCTGATTTCAAGTGAATACAATACTCTCAGCTGTGCAATCCCACAGGACTGTGTGATAGGAAGTTCTGATCCCTGCCTCCCCACCATCCTCTATCCAGCCCCTCAATACTTAGCAAGTTAAAGGAGCTAGTTAAGGGGCAAGAGACATCACATAGTTCAGGAATGCCAAGTCAGACAGAAGACAGACACAAATGCTGGGAAGGAAGGATGCAATACTTGTGAGCTCAAACAAATTCAGTTGCTATTTTTATGATAAATAAGGGAAAGAATAATTCGAAGAGGGAATGTGTTTCTTTTTTAAAAGGAAAAAACCCTATATCCTTCCCTTTCACAGCATTACAATATTCCAATACTGTCCCCCAAACTGACAAGAATTATCAGTTAACAGCATTTTATAATTTACTCCCGTATTTAAAATCACACACAATACCAAGATAACACAAGCTTAACTACCAAGATAATATTAGCATAAAGCAATTCAATACCCCGTATCTCTGCCAAAGCAGTTAACTACACCTCCATGTATAATGTTACACATTTTATTCCCCTGAAGGCACCTTACACACGTGTTTCCAAGTCTAACATGTAGGAAAAGAATGAAACGCTAATTTCCATGCTTTACAAAGTAAATGGAGCCAGGCAGCAATAGCTCAGAAGCTGTAACTGACCAAAACTGTACATCCCAACCTACCCAGAGAGTGAGAGTGTGTTCCTGGGGCACATTCCATCTCTGATGCTCACTGTCACACACTGCCCTGTGGTGTCAGAGGGAAGAAAACTGCAGGTACCCATTCAGACTTCCTGCAGGAGCAGCTCCAAGAGTAACTGGCAGTACCAGAGTGCTTCCAACCATGTGCAGTGCTAAAAGGGCAACTGGAGGAACCTTGCGTCCTGCCCTTTCAACCCATTATTAACTGAGTATCCAAAAACAGCTGTCACAGATACAAACCAGTCAACTTCAGCAGGTACCATGTAGTTACAACTAGCGTCTTTAACTTTTAAAAACTATGATTTGTCCAAGAAATCTTGTAATGAACATGTAGAAGAGTAAAAATTTATTGGTTTGCGGTTTTTTTTCCAAAATTGCAAAGCAAAAGCACATGTAATACTGATTTTAATGACAGCAACAAGCAGGCAGAGCCTCTAACAGCTTGGCATACATAATCTTTCCTATCAGAAAGGATTTTGTTCCTTCATTTTGTAGCCCTCCACAGAATTCAGAGAAGGATGAGCTGTCCTCTTCCTGATGATCACAACCTGAGAAAAAATACCGTAAGCCAGTAATTCTTAATACAGTGGCACATTTTACATTCCCATGACAGCTTCTAGAAAGTCTGTGACATTCACAACTTCAGCTTTTTCATATCCGAATTTTCTGCAACAGACATGGAATATGAAACTGGGGCTTGTAACTCCTGGAGTGCTATTAACTTAATAAAATCCGTATTAAATGTGAATAGCCAGCTAGATATTTCAAAGCCATTTATAAGCACCAAACTGTAAAGTAACTGAGACACCCATCAAAACCACCTAACCAAGATAAGCACACAAGCATTCCAGTTACAGCATGAAGTAATAAGCAATTTCCCCCAAGAAAAAAGCACTATGCCAACACTTCACATACAATGAGAATTGACTGTTCCCAAATGTTGATAAGTGTAATTAACCTTCATAACCCTGTCTTTGGCCTTGAACATTAAACCTGAATTCATCTTGAAAACCAATTAAAATGCTAAGCAGTCTGTCTCCTTTGGGACTGGAGAATAGCATTCAATCAAAAAAAAAACATAGCACAATTGTCGCCTTCGACACCTTCAAGGATCTGTTAGCTGTTTTAGTAAAAATTGTAATTCATAAATAAATCACATTTTTAAAAAAAATGAAAAATTCTTCAATTCTTCACGAAGATCCTGAAACATTTAAGGTTTATGAAGGCAAAATCAAAGCTTTAAGAGAAAAAAATAGCCATAGAAACAAAAGATAAAGATGATCCAGGTGGGCTATGAAGTTTGATTTTGCCATTTCATACTATCTTTAACAAGAGATATTAACTGTACAGTACAGTTTCCATTCAAAGAGCTTAACTTTGTTCTCCCCAGAAGGTACCTTCATTCATTCAGCCTTTTAGACTGACTACTGACAAGGAAATCTACTCATAATTTATGTCACCCAACCTGCTTTTTTTATGTCTGCCATTTTTAAATTAGCAGAATGACTAGACAGGCAGAAGGAGCTGGAATTCTCATTTTTCCAATTTCTTCTTTCCTACACCATAGATATTTCCTCTTACAAAAAAAATCCCCTACATGCCTGCTTGCCGTGAAATTTAGATGCATGTGACTCTGTGATGATCACATTTCTTTTCATAACTTCACTTGTTTAACAGAAGGAAAGGTAGGTAAAGTGATTTCTGATTCTCTAGTGAATCTGAGCTGATGAGCACCATTTAATAGTTACTATTCAGTTTTAACATCAGAATTTTGTTTCCAGGGATACATTCCAGTGTTATGTTTTAGCATAACTTCTGGAGTTCACTACTGGAGTTCAGAGTGTCATTAACTACTTTTTCTTCCCCATTTTTAAAATTTATTTGCAAATATACACAATATATCTGCTTAACAGGCATCTGTGAGTATTTAAAGAAACTTAAATTAGCTGTTCATTGTGAACACAGGTCCTTTATGAGGTGCCTAAAAGTCAGAATCATCTTCATGTCACGTTCAGGCATATTTGAAGCCTTAAAACTTCCAAGAAGTTCTCTTGCTGCTGTCCAGTTATCCGTGACGGTGCTGTAGATGGCAGTATTTCACAGAGCTCACCTCCTTGCCCTGACCTGGGGCTAAGGGCTGCAATACAGGGAATACACTGTAAGGGTGCTTCAAGAATCTTCAGGCATTTCCACAACATACCATACACGGTAAGAAAGTATGCAAAATGATTTAATTTGAAAAGCACCCTCCTCAGATGACTAAAGAAATGTACCATAATGCCAGTCAAACAAAAAAGTTAAGTTACTGCAGGTGAGATCATCCTTAAAACAGAGATCCACAATAAACTGTTCCTGTGTATGGGATTTGAGCCACTCAGACATTTCATTGCAGATTACCAAAATAAAACCAGGTTTTCCGTAGTAACCTCATATTCCTGACTAGAAAGTGCAGTTCTAGTGCAGATGCGTACATCTGAATCATCTGGGCTTTCACTTTACTTGAAATTGGGGCACTTTCAGAAAATAATAGCCTGCACAGGACACATCTCAGTTTCACACTAAAATACAGTTCTAGTCTGTCAGCAACACACTTTCCATGCGGAACCCCCCAAAAGCAGTCACTTCTGTCTGGAAGCTGACTGTACACATCATGACATGCATGGCACAAACTTCACAGGAATGAAGCTTCACCACTCACTCCCGGAAAACATAAGTAACATGAATCCAAGTATATATATATACAGCCTTGACTTCCAACACCCTTTCTTCCTACAATTTTAGCTGGAGTTGACAAAAGCAAAGTATGCTATACCCCATTGCTACAACTCTTAGGTGTTCTGCTGCACATGCCAGAAGCAGATTGAGGAGCAAACTGTGCAAATCCTACGCCACCGTCACAGTGGGTTCACATTATTTCATAATGGGTAGAAAAATTACTCAATCACTAGCAAGTCAGTAGCTTTAGGAACCACCTCAACAGCAATTTCAATGCTCCCCCAGAAAATCCATCTCCTAGCTGTCAGCCTCATTATGCATCTCAAGCAAAGTACGTAACACTAGCTCCCAGGACACCGAGCATTCAAGCTTGTCTTTGTAATGCTCACAAATCAGAATTCATAGGAATCTAGCATTTCCATTCCTTTTCAGCAAGGACAGACTGCTGAAGATCAAAATTACTGTCTTTGCTACTCAGCAAAACATTTGCTGGGAACTAGAAGAAGCGTGAGACACCAGAAACAGTGATGAAGGAGGAGCAGAAGCCAAGACATAATAACATGTCATCCTCATTAACCTAGGAAACAAAGTCCAAGGCTGTAATGGAGAGCAGACTGATACCACTGCATTCCAGCAGGGTATCATCAGTAGGGCTCTTAAAAGTGTTGGTCAGAGCAAATAAATTTATGCTGATAACAACCTCCCTGGACTCAGTACTTGGGAGGAGCGGAGTGTTACCAATTTTGCTTTATGGCTTATGCTTGCAGTAATTTGTTTGAGGAGGGAGGAGACATTGACATAGGCATCTGAACTGCAGCTTCTCCCACACTGTTACAATAGCATGATCTTCGCAAGGCAAGCAGCAAAGTCTGCCATGCACGGGATTCACGTAGAGACATTTAATATTTCACTACTGCAAAATATTCATGCATCATGCAAGCCTCCATCAGTGAGCACCTCTATTTTTCTCCAGAGAAAGTGAAGCAAAGCACAAGAGCACAGAAGAACACTGCTAGGTTCTGAACTGCTAAGACAGGCAGGACAGCAGCAAAGAAGAAAAAACAAATAGGCTACTATATGCTTAAGTGAAAGGAGAGAGAGGTGCATGGGGCTAAAGATAAAACTATTATGGACATAGAATAAAGCTGGGATGGAGAAAAGATCTTAAGAAGTGTCAGACAAAGTTAATGACACAGAGCCTTCACCTGAAAGACGACTACAGCAGGACAAACATGGAGATAAATGTATCTTTTTAAAATCACAGAACAAATTTCAAGCAAACGTGACCCTGCAACAGGATGGTGACTAAGGCCACCAGAGCTCAAGTGGGCTTTCGTTCAGTGCTGATGGCAACAGCAGCACTGCGCCACAAGAAGAGGACAGATGCTAAGTGGAGTTGGAAAATTGTACCTATTACATCTGTGAGTGGTCATAGAAAAGCCTCATAATTTCTTTTCTTCCCCCCCACCACTCAACTCTTGGGACCCTTGACACTGGAGAAGGGAGTGAGGATTCAGTGAGAGCTTCCAGATTGTAAGTAAAACCCTGATAACATGCACACCTTCCTTCACTCAGGTCCTTTTCTAGGACTTCCCATGAAATTTGTTTAGCAATTACTTTTTTCTCCTCCACAATTTCCCGTCTGGGCTGCCCTGCTGCAGAACACACTGTGCAGATTGCAGGTGGTCAGCTACAGCAAGTTACAAGTCATTAAAACACCATCTGCTCCCTGACAAAAACAACAAAAAAAAACCACCAAAAAAACCCCACATCCCTTTCCTCCTTCCCGCCGTCCAAAAGTTTACAGACAGAGGTGCAAATTCAAACACCATCTCTATGAAGGCATTAAACTATATTGAGAAAATTATTCTATGAGCCAAGAGCTTGCTTCCACAACATCTCCCCCAACACCTTAAAGCCAAATGAATCACAACAGATGCTACTCATTTGGCAAGAAAGACAACTCAAGCTTCTTAAATCTGCATTTGTAAGATAGAAATATCTGCTAAAAAAGCAGTTTGTTTTAATCACTTACAAAAAACTAACAGTCAAAAAACCCCCAACCAAACCACACTACAAAAAAACCACCAAACTGTTTAAATGAAATTGTTAGCTAACATTGGAAACTAATGCATTTTTTTAAACCCACAGAAATGTCTACAAAATGTGTACAATGAACCACAGTTCAAATTTATGTGTGATACCTCAGACATGTTTCAGCCATCACTTTTGAACACTGTACATTGAGATCAACACCAGGTCTCTCTCACTCTAATTTCCCTTTCCTCTTCCTGGGCTGTCAGCACAAATGTTTTTTTACATATTAAATTCACAAAAGATTGAGTGCTAGACCATATTACGCATACAGAATTAAAAGAAAACACAAATTGTAACTCTTTGTCTTTAGTTCTTAAGAACAATACACAATAGTTACCCTTAACACTGTTTTCTTAAAATGCAACAAGCCTTGCCTACCTGAAGTTTGAAATTAAACCCAACACCCAAAAGAACCAGCAGTCTGAGAAGCCTGAGCCTCCTGTTGTACACAGCAATACCAAGAGACCTTGGTGTTACAGAAAAATTACCTGTCTCTTCTTCCAAGAGTAGACTAAGCCATCTAATTTTTCTGCTGGATCTTCATCAGCCTGATGCATAAGATACTGTTGCAAGTTCTGATGAAGAAGACAGGAAGATACGATTTTTAACTGTTCACAGCATGAGAAGTGTCATGCTGATAAGTATTTCAGATGCCTAATGAATTCTTGTACTTGTAATAAGAGGAAGAAGGAGTCCACAAATTACCCAGAATAATTAAGGAACAGAGTTCAGAAATAAATCCATGTAAGGGAAAAAAGAACAAAAAGGCAGGAAGACAGGCAAAGCTACATCTGCAATATATTTGTCTGAGATTCCTACTGGCAAATATTTAATTTATACAGGATGTAAAGATAAATAATTTCTTCTCTTTTTGAATGAAAGACTACAGGTGATACTTTGAAGCATTCACAGAATACAGCAAATGAAACAGTACAGCTCAATGTTGACTTTTGCCTTATTCTGTTCATGCCTCAATTCCATCTATGCTACTAATATGGCAGTTAATAAGATGGAGATTATTTCAGTATATTTACATTAAGAGATAACACTAGTCCTGTTCATAAGTAGGTTATATTTACAAAAACAATCTATCAGTCACAGAGGAAAGTGACTTAAGATAAGCAAAAAAATCCAGTTTTCTTCATGTCATAAAGAAAGATGAAATATAATTTGATAACTGGTAAAATAAATAGTAAAAATAAGTGTATTAAAGTTCTTTTCTGGTCAATTAGTAACAAAAAATAAATATTTACACTCAATAAATGGTAGAACATGCAGCCATCGATTTGTTATGCTTGTAAAATAACCACCACCTACCAGATCTTTAATCTTCTTTTTGACTAAATCAAGCTCTGTTCAGGAAGAAGGTAGAAATTAACAAGAAGATACGCAAGGAAATTTTTTAAGTCTACTGAAGACGGAGATTGTTTATAAGCCAAAAACAGGGGGAAAAGTACAAAAGATGTTTTAATTAAACAAGAACGTGTCTCTGAACACCAAAATAGCACAACTTGTAACATGTGATCTGACAGTGACCAGAGCAGAGGTCTTCTACAAATTTAAAAAGAAAGCAAAGCAAAACCACCAAAATCCAAGTCCTCTCAGACCACAGGCCTCATTTCCCTACACCAGTTCTTAGTTTACATAAGAAGAAAGTAGGTTTCCCTGCTCCAAGCTGACAACCAAACAGAGCTGATGACACTGAAAAAACCTGATTATTTAAGCTTCAAAGAAGAATATTCTTGTCAGCACATGGAGATGAATATTGAGCGGTGTTCTTTGAAGCACTGACAGTAAGTAGGTATAGTTAATATTTAATTAAAGTAGCTGACATGGTACAGATCCATTTGTACACTCTCTCAGGTTTATTTTTTGCCAGTTTTTCCTTCACTTTATAGGGCAGCTCATTGCTCCCTGTTCTGCATTTGACCTTGATTAGCATGTATAAGCTTTTTGCTTGGTGCTTCTTTGTCTTAGTAGACTTTTTTTTTTAATCAAAGGAGAACTTTTTTCATCAAGAAAAAACATTCATTCTTGTTGTTGATTTCAGAATTGTGTCTTAAAAATTCTGCTTACCCTCAGTAATTTTGTGTGCTATTTAAATAGATGGAATTGTCATTTCTGTAGAGGGAATGCTTTCTGCTTGCCAGTATCACAGGCCTGAAGTCCACACTTTCATCTGATGACTTTCCATCCCACATCTTTTAGTGTAGCTGTTTGCACTAAGGTTTATCCTGACCCATTTCAAGGCTTGCAAGCTAGAATCCAGGTACCGTTTTTAAAAACAGCAAACAGTAAATCTTTATAGGTAGGTTGGTGTGGGGTCCTTAATTCTGTGTGCAAAACAAGACCCTAATGTTAGCTTATTGGCTTCCCTGCACAAGCGAAGAGTACACTTTAATTACTGATGAGAAATTACAAAATTGTGATTTCAGCAGAGGAAATATGTATTGTAACATAAATCTTCCAGCCTCCAACAGATCATAACAGACAGCCCAGTAAGACCCTTAGCGTTAGAATTGTAACTTTTATGTATTGTGCAGATTCAATTTAGACTTTTTTTAAAGACATTAATTGAAGCAAAGAGATACCATCAAAGTCTTCAATTTGCATCATACAGATAAGCAAAGTTGCTTTACTTACCCAGACCAAGAACTTCTCTTTTTCTAAAGAAGGCTGCAAAAAAGATGAGGGACTGCAGCTACCCCGACTGTTGTGTTAGGCTGAAGACCTAGCTGGGAGCCCTGCACTGAGAATTGCCAGCTGGCAGTTTATAGGAGGCTCTCTCCTTCCAGTGTATTGCTAGGACACTCTTTCCTACGCAGATATATATGTGTACACACACAAATTGTGTTCTACAGGTTCAGCAAGTCCTTGCAGTAAAGCAGACACTACACAGGCCATGTATCACATCCACACAGCCACACCACCGTGTTACTTAGACACCACTCTCTGAGTAACACAGGCAAGCATATCACTTCAGGAAAAGAAAAAATAAACCCTCCTCCAGCTAGTAGTCCTTCACAGTGTCTGATCTATCTGGAGAGAATATAAGGGTATCATCATGCCCTCCTCTAAAACTGTAATCTCCTGAAAAACAGCTAAAGCCACAGTTAGTCAGATGGTGCCTAGAGCTACAAGAAATCAAGACAGAAAATTCCCTTCAGCACTTTAATGGTGATTTTCGTAGGAGACCAAGGCAGAAGACAGATGGTAAGTATCCAGTGAAATTGGAACAGATAATGTAGCTGGAACAGCAGACAAAGCAGAACAGGCCATATCTCACAAGAAAAAGCTGTAATCCCAGATGTCTTTTCCTCAATAAAGCCAACAAGAAGGAGGGCCTCACCATCCTAAATGCACAGAAAAAAATGGACTGAAGAGAAGCAAAAAGGCCACCTCAACATTGGCAGAGCAGATGCCATTAGGTTAGGAAAGTGATGCAAGCTGTCTTCACTAACAAAAGATACTCCTCCATTAGTAATGTGCACATTACATCCACTTTAAGTATGTTAGACATCAGCTACAAAAAGCATGGGCAGATGTTCAGTGACACTAAATTAACCCTATCTGCTACTTCAGGAAAGAATTTAACAGTATTCCTCAATCCTCCTCCTTTCCCTCTCCTCCACATTACCGTAACTTTTGTGACATTGTCTGAATTGGAAAAGTATATTATCAGGGACAAAAATTAGACGGCAATACGACAGAGAAGCAAAAGCATTGTAAGGTCCCCCCATAAGAAATGGAAAGAGCAGAGAAGCAGACTTTATTCAGAGAATCACTCATGATCAGCCATCTGGAGAGCTGGAAAATATGCAAGTCTAAAAACTAATATTGATACAAAAATTTCTTCTTGTAGACCTTGTCCTTTGGCTCCCCAAGACCTAAATGACTTCTCCTGTTGCAGAGACCTCTCTCTTTACCTCCCAAAGGGGAAAGAGAGCTTTAAGAATAATAAGCATTAAGAGAAGAGAGCATGTCTGCATTATCTTCTGCTGCAGCATAATCAGTTACTCAACTGCACAGTCATACTAGCAATATTTAACGTGTTTTCCAAAATTATATTGTCTGGCACACTATACCCAGAATAAACCTATGGTGGCTGAACAGTACATGTAACAAACCCACTGAGATGAGTCAAAGCCAAATTTTCCCTCCATTTGTCCCAAGTCTACAGTGCAGACTATTAACCAAGTTAAGCTAGTATATAATATCTCCATGTGACAGTACTGTCTAGAAGGAGAACAAGCTATCAGAAACAATGAATTGACACCGAGCTGATGCCTGTTTGTGGCCCAAGTCGACAGAACTTTTCCGTTGTGGTTTTCCCTCCCAATCACACTAGCTGTTATTTGACATCTTCAACATATAATATTTAAGCTTTTATTTTACTTAACTCTGCATCGAGACAAACTGTGTTTCCTCTAGACTTGGATTAAACATATTCATCATTCCTCAAACACTCCTTGCTAAAAGGAGCAATAGCTGTGCCACTTCCAAGTCTTGTCACTTTGATCTTGTTAATGTTTCAATTCAAAACCACTCCTCTATTTCTAGAACTGGTATACTAGAAAAAGCTAACACTTCCCTTAGGTACCAACCTGATGTCTTTGGATACTTTATTCCATATTTATGCATGGACTATGCATTAATAGAATAATCATGTTTCGAGTACTTAAAATATATATTCTTTTTTTAAAGTTACTCAGTCTTTATAAAAAAAATCCAGTTATCTTGAGTGTCCAATAGTCCCTCAAAAAGTGCAGTATAGCAGCTTCCAAGACTTGTGGAAAAAAGACAACACTAACATTAGTCATATAAGAGTACTCAACTTCTACCAAAAAAATTAAATTATACATACACCTACTTGGGGAAAAAGAGCACTTGGTTGACTTCACAGGTACTCTTCACCTGGAAATGACCATGGCCTGAAACAAAACAGTTCTGGGGGTTCACACCACCTCCACCCAGCACCACTCCCACAATTTACATTTAGCTTAGCTCCCAGCTGTAACTCTATGGAAACAGCACACAAATGCAGTTTCACGTTCAGCCATGGTGTAGGTAGCAAGGAGTCTGCACGACTGACATGTTCCCACACAGGAAGCACAAAGATTATCTGTGCCCATCTACAAAGCAGGAGATGGACCAATGGTAAACTGCCTAAGAACAAATAAATTACTCTATCAAGCAGATAAGCTGCCTCATTTTCATACAGCACATGTGAGGGTGGGGATGAGGGAGAATAAAAAGCTGAGTGGTTCACTCTTAAAAGTCAGGCCCAAGCAACATAGACTGCAGGCCCAAGCAACATAGACTGCATTATATGCATTGCCATAACACATCTGTTTAGGCCAAAACATTTTTCTTGCATTATGTAATCACTTCCACTGCTCTAAATTGGTATCTAAACTGGCTCAGTTCCGTTCAGAGACACAAATAAACTTGTTCTTGTGATTGCTTTCCACTGGAAAAAGCACTGAAAGAAATATCACAAGAACTCTGATTACATCAAAAGCCTTGTAACAGAGCTCTTATTAGACAAAGGTAAAGTCATGCAAGGAAGGAGACTGGTGACCTTCTACAGCCATGTTAAATATTTGGTTTTGCATTTGTTCTGTATTTAGAGTTTCAGACTGAAATTCTAGTATGTTTCAGTCCTTCTCTTAGACTAGTTCTCCAGTGAGGAACAATAGGAAACCTGCTCTCCTGGTACAGAACAGTGCTGCTGTATGTGAGTCCCACAGCTGACAAAAATCGAACTGCAGTTTATGCAGACTCACTGCTTTAATACAATATTTAAACAATATCCTAGCTATCCCATCTGTGCTAAAGAACAGTATTTGACTACTGCAGCATAAAGGTTCACAAGTTGCACCAAAGCCTCCACTGCAAATAAACTGCCTCCTGTTCTCCTGGCAGCACCCACATCCCACCACACAAAGAACAAAACTCCTACCCTGCTCCTCTCCACCACCCGTCCCCACGCACATCCCAGGTCTCTCGGGCAGCCACCCCTGAGAGGAGACTGGAAGGAACAGCTTGCACAGGGGGTGGCAAACTTGGGATTTATCTGAAACCTCATGTGGCTGTGAACAGTATTTTTCTCTAACTCCAGTCATACACTCTACAGTATTTTCACCCCCAGTAGAGACAAACCATGCCATGGCCTGCTTCAAAGAAAACACAGTGAGCCATAAGCAGCTATTTACACGAGAACTAAATATACAAGAAGGAGGAAAAAATATGCTATTTAGTACTGAAAAGAGCTTATATGCATCACCACGTATCCTCATACCAAGTGATCTTTTCTACTACACCGCAACCAGACCAGGGAAACTAATGTTTCAAGTTTCTCAGTTCAGTGCCATTTAAGGAGTACCTAATCACAGATTTACAGCATTGCCACACTTCTTTCTAAAATCTGCAATGATTGCAAGACTATACAATATGAATATATTAACTAAAAAATTAGGTCAATGCAATATTGAAGCAAATGTCACCCATATTTTACCTAAAAAAAAGTATTCTCTTTGACCATAAAGGATGCTTTTTACTACATGTCTTAGAAATAATTAGAAAAAAATTCACAAGAAATTTCAAGCAAATGAACTTGCTGTGTACCTGGCCAAATGTTTCATGAATCTTAATACATCACATTTCACCTTTAGAATAAAGCCAGGAATCTTTTAAAACTCATGAACTTGACACCAACTAAATCTGTAATTTGCTTTCACAAACCTTGTATCCAACAATATGACTCTCTTTTCAAGTATCACTATCCACTTGTAAGTAATAAATTGTTTGCCTTAACTCTACAAATCATCTGTAAGAAATACAACATCTAAAGAACATTTTTGAGGAAAAATACGCCAAACACTGAGATGTGGCCCTCTTAGGTAGTTAGAAAAAGACCTACTGTACATGAGACAAAGCCAGGTTTGGAATGATGCTTCTGTTGGTTGAAGAGTCATGTGAACCATTCATGGGCATTATTCATTACTTTGGGGTGGAATGTATCCTTTAATTTATTAAACCTTGGGAACAGATAAATAATGCCCAAGCCACAGTCAAGTACCCAACTTGATTTACTAGACCACCTGCTTACAATCAGCTTTAAACATGTGAATTCTAAAAAACCCCACTTATTTTCTGATATGTAATTCCTTAAATAGCTAAAACTGTCAACCAAGAAAAGTCTCCCTACAACACGCATGCTTCCCTAGGTTGAGCAAGAACACTCAATTAAATCAAATTTTTTTCACATGTTTAAATGACCGGTATTATACTTGCACTTCCAAATCCAAGCCTATTCAAAAGAACCTCACTGGCCTTTCAATATAACCTTCAGAATACCATGGCTTCTGTTTGCAGGCAAGAAAAAGATAACTCTGGAAGGAAACATGCTGGTTTTCCTTACCTCAACTGAACAGTCATATTAACAGCTTCTGCAGTACTGCAACACAAACACTGGGTGACAGGATTAATGCACTGGAAAATGTCTGAACATACAGACAGCATATGAGCTAGCTCAAGCTTAGATGCAATGAGAACACTTTCAAATGGATGAATGAATGGTTAAATGAAAAAAAAAGGAAGATCAGATACACACATTCTCATATTGTGTCAAAGTCACTGTAACATTAAGAACTTCTAGAGAGACAGATGTAGCATTTTTAGTGGATGAATGATGAGTGCTGTACCCTGTGCTGAGGGAACAAGCTGAGATAAAACCTGACATCCACAATTAAGAATGTGAAGAAAACGAGGTTTATTTATTCCTCTCCTAGCACCAGAAGTCCAAGCTATTTCCTCAAAGTGAAAAATCTTACTTCCCAAATGCCTCTTACCATCTGTCAAACAGTTTTAGCTGTTCTCAAGAGGCTTCTTATGCTACTATAACATTACATCTGCAACAGATTTCCTTCTTGTAGAGTACAGATGGAATTAAACACTGTTTTATAACAAATACAGCAAAATACTGCTCCAGATTTCAACTGTGTACAATCCAGAACCAGTTACTCCGAATAAAACACTTTTAACATATCTCCTGCTAATCAGTGGCCTATTATGAGCACTTTTTCCCAAACTTCACTTGCTGCATTTATAGGATTCAACACTGCATATAGGCTTTCCTTTTAAAAGTCAGTGTTAGTCCTCAGAACATCAAGCTCCACCAAGCTCTCTACCATGGTATGAAATTACTAAAATGAGACAGATCATCAGAAAAGCATGCAATTTGCTGTTCCCACAAGCTGGAGAAGCATATGTTTTAAGATAAAGCTGCACAGAGCTGATTCTACTGCATCTAAAGTGATGGAGTTTCTTAGGCAGAAAAGCTACCTCCTTGATCAGAAGCTAATTTATAAAATCATCCCCAAAACAATGCAGATTCTTCAAGTCCAGGGTCCAAATTAGTCCACAAGGCAGCAACAATATATCTCCTCTACTAATTATCAATACCATTAAGCATTAATTTTTCAAAGTCAGTAACTTATTTTTTCTAATTTCTGGTTACTTGACCTTCTAACACCTAAAAAACCTGTGCAAGACACACTGTTCTCAATATTTGCTCACACATTCTCAAGAGAAGCAACAGCTTTACAAAGCCCTTCATATAGCTCCAGCTTTAAACTCAGAGCATGACCTTCCACTTAGTATTAGTGGGAGAGCTGCAGGCAGCAGAGGGAAGGAAGGGAACTATGGACCAGCTGAAGCTAAACACAGAGGTTATCAACTTTACCCAAAAGACAAGAGAACAGCAAAAGAAATCACTCAAGCAAAATTCAGAGACAGTCCTCTAAAATGAATCAAAGGCTTTGGGAAAAACACTTTTTTGTTGCTGTCGGGTTTTTTTGTTGGGCTGGGTTTTTTTAAAAAAAGCAAATTACCAAGACTGTGCCTATCATTTTTTCTGTCTTAAATTATACATATTTCTGGACTGTATTAGCATCAACCACCTGTTCTAACAGAAGCTAATTGTAACTGCTGTCTAACAAACCAGAAAATATTAACTAATTCAACATCATTAAGACCACATCAGAATACTGAGGGGTGAAAAAAAAAGCCAAACAGTAAAGGCAGTTCACACAGGAAGTCATTTAAAGAATCGTTTCACACTTAGAAGTAGTATTTTCAACTTCCCCACCAATTCACCAAAACAGCCTAGGAGAAGAACCATGCTGCTTCACTCTTCCTGTACAAACAGAGACTACACAAATCCCTCCCTCAAAAAGCTTTCTGCTACTGCCCCTCTGCTTCCCAACTGGACATCTGCTGAAGAAGCAAGATCTTCATCAACAGCATACTCTGTTATGAACCACAGTTTACCTGACCAAGATGTTCACATTACAGTTTGGAGAATAGGATCAACTTCTGTGTTTGTACCACTTCAATTACATTGCACAGACTGGAGAAAAACCCACACTTGTAGGGAGTAAGACTATGCTGTTTTCTACAGCTATCACTATTCCTTCACTGAAGGTCTTTTTCTGTTTTCCTTCACAATTCTCTGTTTTGTTGAACAATAAAAATTGTTCTTCTGTGTTTAATCACAAATTTGAGTAATGTAGAGCTTGATGCATGTTCCTTAAAAAGAAGCAAACAGAACTAAAACAAACCACATTGCTTGGCCCACTGGGGAGTTTTGAAGTAATACGACATTATGTAATTTCTCCAACAAATTTATTTCCTGTTCTGAAACAGAAGACCAAGAGACTAAGAGATAAGTTATGTGACAGACAGCCCAAAGCAAGAGGAATTACACAGCACAAGGGAGAAGGGAGAAAAGGCCCTAAGAAAACTCTCCTGCATGCTTCAGGAAACAGAATTTGTGGGAAATGCAGTGGGGAAGCAAGTGGTAAAACAGTAATCAGTGAAGAGATGAAAGCCTAATAACTGACTCGACACAGTTCATTAAAACTTGGCTGAGTGTTCTATGCAAAGATTTACTGGACAGAGAGGAGGCTGGAACACAACTTCACAGAATACAAAGTATGCATAGTTTCTTTACTAGGTAGCTGCACAACCGTAACAGCAGACCAGACAAAAGAAAATGGGTAAGTGCTGCATCGCCTCAGACCCTTCTCAATCACTTCAACAGAATTTAAGAAAAGGCAGTCTAGAAATGTGCAATCTTCAAGAAACTTCCCTTCCCCAAAAATTATTTTCCTTTCATTTCTACATTCTTCTTTGGAGCAAAACCTGAGATAATACAGCAAGAACTATTAAGAGAACAGGAGCACAGAAGTCTGACTTTCTGCCCCAATTCAGTTCCTGTAAAAAGTGTATGAGTCCAACATTTTCTCCTGCAGAAAAAATATCAGAATATCAGAAAATTCCTGTGTTCTAGAAGTTAACAAACATCAACAAACATTTATAGAACAGAGTTTGAGGTACTCTGGGGGTTTACATGTGCAGGAGAAATAAGAGCTGGATGGCCCTTTACTAAAAAGTAATTTTTTAACTAACTTGACAAAGCAGTGTACTTAAAAAAAGCTCTTTCCCTGACCTATGAATAAAGTAGAAAAAAGATTATTTATCACTAGGTCTAAGCTACATCAGCCTCAACAAACTTGATTTACTCACTACATGATTTTTAGGGTCTTTTCCAAGCTAAATGATTCTATGATCTTCACAACTCTACCATAAAAAAAAAAAAACAACAAAAAAAAAACCAGGAGCCAAGAGGTCCACAAGTGACCACAACAACATATCTCTTTTTTCCCCAACTAGTTTCAATTCTGAAGTAGACACTTCATACCAGCATCTGGAAAGGAGGGCTCTATGGCCAGGTTTTGGAAAGTTGTATAATCACAAAACAAATTACTTCAAAGCTCAAGAGTTTTGACTAAAAACTACCACATGGCTAAAACATCAAATGACCTCAGAAGTTTGCAGGGAATTCTAAGACAAAAGAGCACACAAAATTTCCCCAGTCTCTTCTACAGTTACTTGATAGCTAACAATGCAATTATGTTCTTCTCTTCTTATATTTTCCACATCATTTAAAATTAGAACTGTATCAACTCTAATCTCTCACTCACCAAACAGACCCGACAAAGCCAAGAGGGAAGCACCGCTCCTCACACAGTTCTGTTGCTGCCCATCGTGTTCACTGCAGGCTAACAACTCAGTACTAACTCCTGTCTTTTCAAAACTGAGGTTGATAATTAACAAGCATTAGCAGGGCCCCGATTGCATTAACACTTAACAGATCAAACAGATTTATATTTCCTATAATTAAGTTGAAATAATTGAAGTTATGGAAGTTGCCAGATGAGAACCAAGTGTTTTTAAAAGGTATCCCGATCTCAATCCCAAGAACTCTGTTTTGTTTGGACAGTGGCAGCACGAAACACGTTAGAAACGTCTTCAGTGACACACTGAATTGATGGCTTTCCTCCTTTGAGGAAAGGAATTCTACAGCGCATTGCTATAATACCCGATTTGCGAAGACTGTTATTCCAAGCAACCGTGTGACCCTCATCGGAACGATCCCCGAGTTCGTGGAGCAAACCCCCGCGGAGCCCAGGCTCTTTAGGAGCGAGCCATTTCCAAGGCCTGCTAACAGGGATACACCGGCGCGGCTGGCAGCGCCACGGGGCCAGGGACACTAACCCGGCTTGGCTCCCAGGGCACGGCTCCAGCAGCAGCAGCAGCAGACGATTTCGCGGTGCGAGGGGAAGGAGGTTACGGGCACTGCCAGCAGCTACATCTCAACCGCATCCAGCGCGGCCGCTTCCCAACGGCGGCGGGCGCGCGCGGGCCCGGGGTGCGCGCGCGGCCATCG
>VZRO01006552.1:0-64032 GCA_013397915.1 Daphoenositta chrysoptera
GGGCCAGCCCTGTCCTGGGGTTCTTCAGGGACAGCACCACCAGCCAGGCAAGGGAGGGGATTGTCCCNGGATTGTCCCTCTCTGCTCTGTGCTGGGGCAGCCTCACCTTGAGTCCTGTGTGCAGTTTTGGGCACTGCAATATAAGAAAGATGTTAAGCTATTAGAGAGCATCCAAAGGAGAGCAGCAAAGATGATGAAGGGCCTTGAGGGGAAGCTGTATGAGGAGTGGCTGAGGTCACTTGGTCTGTTCAACCTGGAGAAGAGGAGACTGAGGGGAGACCCCACTGCAGTTACAACTTCCTCATGAGGGGAAAAGGAGGGGCAGGCACTGATCTCTTCTCTGCAGCAACCAGTGCCAGGATTCAAGGGAATGGCCTGAAGTTGTGTCAGGGGAGGTTTAGGTTGGATATTAGGAAAAGTTTCTTCACCCAGAGGGAGGTTGGGCACTGGAGCAGGGTTCCCAGGAAAGTGGTCACAGCACCAACCCTGACAAAGTTCAAGAAGCTCCTGGGAATATGGTGTGACACTTGGGAATGGTGCTGTGAGGGGTCAGGAGTCGGACTCGATGATCCTTTTGGGTCTCTTCCAACTCAGCTTATTCTGTGATTCTGTGACTTCCTGCAGTACAATTTATTGCCAGGAAAGCTCTGCAGAAGAAATTAGCTTATCACAACATATCACAAAAGACAGTTAGATCCCTATACATCAAGAGCAATATTTAAGCATTTAAGAAACAAGCTCTTTCATACCACTGCAGTGTTAAGATTATTAGTGAAGGAAAAGCAGAGCTCATTTTGAGTGTACATGGTTTTGTAAGGGAGGAGGAAGTCTGTGGCTCAAGCAAATGTTAGGTAGCTAAAAGCTAAGGTGATTTCAGGTATTTTTATGTAATTCTTGACAGTATTTTAAGTAAGTCATGTCTCTTTATCTTTGTGATTAAAAAAAGGGAACAATCCCTCTTGTCTTTTCCTTCATTGTGCCACAGAGCACTGGTGATTTGTTCACTCCTAAGGAAAACATGAGCAGTTAGGAGGATGTACAATGCTCTGTCTCTGTGTGGTTAAATAACTGCAGTTTTCAGCAATATCTGTTGCTGTAGCTGCTTAGTTTGATGCAGCCAGCTGTGACTCTAGGGAGGGTATCAGGCCCTGTCATTCTGTCCCAAAGACTAAGAAGAGATCAATCCACTCCTTAAAGTTTGTTTTCCTAATTCTAAACAAAGCCATAGGGCTCATCCTTTTTTGCTGAGTAGAGGACAGAAGGTCTGGGGCCTAGATGTTCTCTGTGGGGCTGAGGGCCCCTGGGCAGGGTCCAGCCTGCTGCTTTAGGTTGATGTGTCTGCAAGCATCCTGATGGGAGCTGGTGCTGATTGCTGGTCTCAGAGTGCTCCAGCCTCCCTGACAAGCTCTCCCTCCTCTGTCGCAGCTGTGCAAGTTGGAAGGCTAAACAGCACTAGTACAACTTACATTTCATCAATCCAGGGTCTTACTGGATCAACTTCTTTTAATACACATTCCAAGAGATGCAGAATCCACTTCAGCCCCTAAAATTTGATGAAATTGACTGGAGGGAGATTATGAAATATTTTTACATGAAATAAAATCTGCCAGAATATTCTGCATGCTCAGCCCTGGCACTGCTGTGTTAGGCGGGGGTGTTGCCTTAAACGTGCACTAGGCGGCACTTTAAGACTGGTTAAAGGAAACAGAAAACTTAGCAACACTAATTCCACATCATCATGAGCAGAGTAAACAGTCTGGTGCAAAACAAAATATAAAAAAAACATAAGCAATTAAATATGTATTTAGCAGCAAGTGTGATTCGATTTCTGTTTTTCCCGCAGCAACTGCACTTGCTGAAAGTGGACATGCAACAGAAAATTACATTCTTGTTCTAAACAGATTGTATCTTTGTCGTCTTGTTCCTCTAAATAAACGGACTTCGCTTTTCAGCATCTAGCCAAACACAGGATCAGGTGCTATATTTTTTCGTTAATCAGCCTGTGTCTCTACAGCTATCTGTGATGGTAGGTTTGCAATTTTTTCATTTCTTCATAGGAACTGCTGAAATGTCTGTTCTCCAACATTCTATTTTATTTCCTTCAACTGGTTTTATCTGACTTAAGCCCATGCAGAACCGAAGTTCTGTTCCAGGACAGCCCTCTAGGGTGTCTCCTGAGCATGAGAAACGGGTTTTGCTGCAATTTTAATGTCCATTCCCCTGCCAGGGATATGTGTTGCCAAAGTGTTTGAATTCTGTAATGATTTGTCTTGTTAAGCACATTAGAATGACATAAAAATAATAACTCCTAATTCTAACAGATTTTTCACCATCTGAATAGTTCAGGGAAGCTTAGAAGTAATCAGATTAATTTGATAGGTGCAGATAAGCTAACAGAAGCATAGCGTTGTATAGATTACTTTCCACAAAATGACAGACCATCCTTTTGCTAAGAATTTGATTTTGTAGTATCAATAAGCTACATAAACTGTGAAAAGGTATATAAGAATGACCTATTCAGATCACAGCAACAAGAAAAGGTACTGTGTGTAGCTTAGATTAATTAATGTCTTGAAAAAACAGTAGGTTTATACTGGTCAGCATATAAAATAGCCAGGCAATACATGCAAACCTTTTTTAGAGTTTAATTTGTGGGCTACATCATCACTTTTTGCCTTTTTTTCTGCCTCTACTATGCATATGACTGCAGTTCATTGTTTCTGATACTGTAACTTTTGCTTATTTTAAGAAACTGGTAGAATTGTTCAGCATTACTGGATGCACCTTTTTTTTTTCTTTTTGGTCAGAAATTACTGTATTGTTGAATCTGAAAAATTTTGTGGAAACAGTGATTTAAAAACTTTCTCAGGAAGGTATCAGGAATAATGATATAGTGCTAAAAATATGTTCACCCAAGAACAGCTGACAACCAGGCACTGAAGACGAGTGTTGCTTTTAGTTTGGTACTTCTGCTGTACAGAGGCCTCGATACAACCCCTATATAAAGGGTTATGTAGCTGTACCTACCCCAAGTGCCATCCCAATCTGTTATGTAAAATTATTCCAAGGAAAGTCTGAGAAAGTCAGAAAACTAATGCGAACAGAGAGCTCTGCAGGCACAACCCCAGGGCTGCTCTCGACTGTAGTATCTGCATAGTCAGATGTTTGCTCCGAGCCAGCTGCAGCCCGAAGCTTTCAGACCTGTTAGTGTGCAGCTATGCCTGCAATAAAATGCCCTGCTCCTGGCACGGGCATCTGGGCTGGGCACAGGCAGAGATGTGTGCCAGTGGGGCTGCTGGGGCGCACATGGGGCCGCAGTCGCTGCTTCCTCGGAGCAGACAGGAGGCATGCCTTTGTCTCTACAGTAAACAAGAAGAGTGTGTGACTGGAAATCAATAGGTTGAACTTAGCAGATGAGAAATGAGGTCTAATTGGTGATTAAACAACACGGTGGTTGAAACAATTAAATGTCGATCCATTTACCTCTCTCCTTTCGGGAGGGAAAGCTAGGTTGAAATGCTTGAACTTCGTGGCTCTTGCCACATCCTGGGATCTGGGGCTTTGAGTATCCTGGACTTGGAAGAGAGAGAGAGACTGATCAGACAGTTTGAATAAGAAGGCATCCTGGAGGATGTCTGGTGTCTGAAATTAATGTCTCACTCTTACAGGCTCCCTGACCCCTGCTGTGACTGCTTCCTAGCCGGGTGTGACTGCTCTTCTGAAACATTGTGCTGGGAACTTTTGAACAAAGATGCAGATAGATGTTTCTTAGGTAACGGTAAAAGTGGTGTAAATTTACAAGATTGCTGCCTCTTTGTCAGCTTTAGAATCTGCTCCTTTTCTTTGTCTGTGCATGATGAATTACGTGTTAGAGAATATCCTGCAGTAGTATTGAATAAGTATGTCTTGTGCCAAGATATGAAGTTAGTTTTAAATGTTCTATTTCAAATACAGTTACTAGTATTGCTTTGGAGGTGTTGGTCTTGGCAGGGATTACCAATGGGTCTTGAGTAAATTCCCCAAGTAGGTGTTCCAGTCTGCACTGACGTGCTGTGATTATGCTGACAGCAACAATCACGTAGTTAGTAGCTTAAAGCTGGTTTTGGTGTGTCTATGTGAAGAGTAGTGATGCAGGCCATGGCTGTGCATATGTGCAGGTATGTGTATGTATATCATATAACTGTACCATGTGGTGTAAGATTCATGAACACGTATTATATGTTCTACCTTTTTGATGTTGTTGGTACTTCTTATTTTGTCTTGTTCTCTTTTGTTCTTATAATTAACCTAGTTTATCCCATGGAATGGTTCCTTATAAAGGACTTCTCTTATCATTGTTATCATCCTTTGCAATGTGCTTTGTGGTAGAAAAAATTGTACTGTAAAACAAACAATCTCCCATCTAGAAATACCTCCTTTGAGGTTTCAACTTCTTTGCTTATTTTTGTTTCCCATAAAATGTTAAAAAATATAACGGTTATTCTCTGCTAAGAAGCTAAAGTGTACAAATATTTGATTTATTTTAGTTCTTGATATTGTAAAGGCATAGTAAAGTCATATTAGCTCCACAGACTCTTTTTTTTTGCCTAACATAGTCCACTGAACTAACGCATAGGGCATTAACTGGAGACCGAAATTCAAGTACCTTCTTTGTTTAATTCAGAGCAGGAGAGTGAATCTCTATCTCTACTTTCCTTTGCAGGTGCCAGAGTCAACAGGATAGATTCAAGTGGTATTTTCTTTTTCTTCACCACCCCCCCCCTCTGCCCCACTTCTGGTTCAAAACTGCAAAATAAAAAGAAACCTGACAAATAGAAATATTTTGCAAGCTAGACAGCCTTTTTTTTATCACTGGTTCTAGAGAATACTTTTTCAGTTTTCCTAATCCTTTTGTTAGCAAATACAGTCTTGTATGTAATCAGAGTGGAGAAAGGATGCAAAAATATTACAAAAATATTCCAGCACAGAAAACTTTCCTGGGGAGTTTTCTCATCTCTGCTGTTATATTATGAACTCATAAAAAATTTTTTTTTGGTGAAGTTTGAAATCCTCAGTGGAAAATTACTGTAAATCAGAGTAATTCTTCCTGGGAGTTCTACTGCCAGCAAATATAGCTTTGAGTCCATAGCTAATTATAATGTCTCTGCTTAGGCTTTTTAACTAGAAGAATCTCCTCCATCAGCAGTTCCCAATGTTTCCGGCGCAGTGCGGCATACACATGTTCCTACAGCACTCCAGGGCTTGTAGGTCATGATCCTTTTCTGTTATGGATATGAATGCATTCTTGTAATGTAGCTAAAACAGATGAGTGTTCCCATCAAGTGAACACAAGTCTACATGTGACACAACGAGAGGTCCCTGCACTCTGGTTGTGTGTTGGGGAAGGTGACCAAACTGACCACAGACTCACTGAGGTGGAAAGGGATATCTGGAGATCGTCCAGCCCTCTTTCTCCGAGAAGGGGTCAGCTAGAGCAGGTTGTTCAGGGCTCTGTTAAATCTGGTTTTGAAAATCTCCAAGGGCCAAGACTCCACAACCTGTCTGGAAAACCTGTTCCAATGCTTAATCTCCCTCACACTGAAAATGTGGGTTTTTCTAATTTTTTCTTTTTTTAATGGTTAAATAGAACTTCATGTATTTTAACTTAGGGCTGGTACCACTGGAAAGAGTCTGTTTCCATCTTCTTTACTGACAAGATCAGGTGTGAGCCTTCTTTACTCCAGCTTTAAGAGCCCCAGCTCTCAGCTTTTCCTCATGTGATGTACTCCAGTCCCTTAATCATCCTCATGGCCTGTAAATGGACTTGCTCCACTATGCCCATGTCTCTCTTGCACTGGAGATTCCAGGACTGTGCCCAGCACTCAGTGGCTTCACCAGTACTGAGTGAAGGAGAAGGATCACCCCTCTCAGCCTTCTGGCAACACTCTCCCTAACACAAACCGGGAAACTGCTGACTGCCTTTGCCACAAGGGCACGTTGCAGGATAATGATCAAGTTGTTCATTCCCTCCTTTGCAGAGTCTCTGCAGAGCTGCTTTTGAGCTAGTTGGCCCCCAGCCTGTGCTGATGGATGGGATTATTTCTTCCTAGATACAGGACTTCTGTTCTTCCCTGTTCATGACCTTTCTGTCGGCTCATTTGTCCAGGCTGTTGCGGTGGCTCTGAAATGGCAACACAACCATCTGGTGTACCAGCCACTCCTCCCACTCATGTGCACTCAGGCCCATGTTCCAGGTAATTAATGAACATGTTAACCAACACTGGTCCCAGTATCAACCCTAGGGGGACACTGTTAGGAGTGGGTGTCACCTGGACCTTCTGCTGCAGATCACAGTCCTTTTTGATCCTGCCAGTTCGGCCAGTTTTCAATCCACCTTACTTATTATCCACTAATCAACTCTGTATTTCATCAATATGAAATGGGAGAAAGTGTCAAAATCCTTGCTAAAGTCAATAAAAAATTACATCATAAATTCATACTGACTACTCTCTCCTTTTCTTTCATATTTTTGGAAAGTACTTCCAATTTTTTTGCTTCATTACCTTCTCAAAGATTGAAGTGAGGCTGACTACCTTGTAGATTCCCTGCCACATTCAGTTACAGGCAGGTTTTGTTGTACCTAACACCATCACTCTACACTTGGACTGTATCTCTGTATTCCTCCTGAGTCAACTGTCCCTTCTGCCACCTCTTATTATTCCTTTGTTTTACAGTTGTGATTTTCAGGAGCTCTCTGCTATCTTTGTTTGAATTTCTGCACACTGGGGTGGACCATTCTTTAATTTGGAGGGAAATGATCCTTGAAAACTGGTCGAAGTCTGCATGAACATGAGGGCCTGTGCATGTGAGGCTTATTATAGCTATCTGAAGAAGGTCACAAAATTCAGTATTTCCTCATGATATTACTGATTTTGGTCTGCCCAATGATTCTGACTTATAAGCTGTCAGCTGGCTCATCACCCATCTGCTGTTTTCACATCAAGGGCAACTCTCCCTCCTCACCATCCTGACTGTCCAAATGGTGGAGGCATCTGGATCCACCATTCCTAATAAAGTTTCCTAATAAGTCTGTGTTCACCCATTGCAACACTTGAGTGAGCTACCCCACATCTCTAACCAAATGAGGTTGCAGCACTGTAACAGACATCTAATTACTCCTGCCTGTTCCCCATGCTGCAAACTGCTGTACGGGCACTTCAGAGAGCACCAGTTTACTGATTTCAGAGAAAACAAATGCAATCTGCTGTTCTTTTGGCACTTCATTTGTTTGCATAGACTTGAGGCATCCTCTTCAGCTCAGATTGAGGTGTTGCCTGTCCACATCACACTGCACACTTGCCAACCCTACCCATCGCTCCCTTTCTGCATTGGCTGTTGCCATCTTCCTGGCCCCCTTGTTCCTGGTTTGAAGGTTTCTTCATTAGGCTGGCCAGCCTGTTGGTAAAGATACTTTTGCTCCACTTGTTGAATGGATCCTGCTTCCTCTAAGCAGTCCTCAGTAACTAGAGGATAGCAGGTCTAGTTGCTTCAGTCACCGTGCCCTATGTCATGTCATTGCTAGGTGTGCTGGCTAGGCACATATAAAGATTGTTTTTAGCCCCTTTATGCCCAAACTAATGCACTCTATGCCTTTCTGTAGTTCCTGCTGAAAGGGTTCTTGACCCTTCCTAATATCCTGATTAGGACTAGAATGCCCTTTGGCCAAGAGCAGCTGTGAGATCTTGTTAGAAGCTGCTAGAGCTTGCTGGAGACGTCAGTCTCCTGTAGCCATCCTTACCTGGCAGCAGCAGGAACCTTGATGCTCCTCAGAGTACCCAGTAGTCCTCCAGCAAACCCAGGGGTTCAGGAAGATCTAGAAGCAGGGTTCAGAAACTGCTGTGCAAGCTGCTGTGTCTGAATTCAACACTGAGGGGGCTGGCTAGAAGCAGGTTCTAATTGCCTGTTTGAGGCATTTGCTTCCCTTGCTGCCTGTGCCTAAGGTGCCCTGACTGCAAAAACAGCAAGCGGAGACATAAACGAATTGTTCTTGTGCACTACCTCTGAACCAAGGCTGTAGGTTGAGTGCTTCTTTTGTATTTATTATGCACAAAAGGATAGGGCATGGAATGAAAGACTTCCTTTGAATTTTGTCCTCAGTTGACTAGGTTTTTAAAATCATTTTCTGCATGTTTCAAGTTGCTCAGAAACAGCCTACTCTGGATTGAAGAAAACCAGAAATATACCTAATATTGTAGATGGCAGGAGACTCTGCCTACTGCTGACACTTTGTACTGTTTTGTTATCATAAGTACAATGGAGGAGCACTCTTGTTGTTAAAAGTTTTCTTTCCATCTGCTCATTCTGACTTTAAGCATAAGCCTGCTTAACACAAAGGGAAGGCATCCTATCTAACAAGGAGAGGTTCAGGAGGGTTCACTGTAAACAAACTGATGGCAGAATGTAAACAGGAGCAGTGTATTCTACTACAGATGGCTACCCCTCCCTCTTGCCTTATAATTTCCATGTTCATAATGAAATATTTTCATTCCTTAGAATCCTTTAATGAAGTGTGAGTTAGCAAGAAATGGAATTTTCGATAATAAGGTTGAATTCTTCATCTGCTGCCCATGATAATAGATGACTGAAGAATTAAAACCCTGACTTCCCATCTGACCTTGCTTTTGGGCAGAAGCTGGACTAGATTGTCACCTCCCGACCTGAATTTTTCTGTGATTTTATGAATTATCTCCTATATGAGATTCTATAGCAATATTTTCAAGTATAGCAGTTTGGTATTTAACTGCACCAGTGTAGATCATAGTGCCACACTAAAAAATGTATCTTACCTAATTTCTAACCTTTCTGTTGTATTTCTTCCATGAGTTGTTACTGGATGAATGAAGGAGTTTATGATGTGCTCTATTTCTATCTAGAAGCTAATATTGAACTACTTTGAAGATGGTGGGTGGGCTGTAGCCCTTGTTCTGTGAAGAGAGACTGAGGGACATGGTCTTGATGAACCTGGAGAAGAGATGGCACAGAAGAGATGGGGACACCTAATATCATCTTCCAGTGCCAGAGAGATCATTAAGGAGATGGAGTCAGGTTCCAGGAATCAGTCCTCAGAGTTGGCTCTGCTTTGAGCAGGAGGTTGGACTAGAGATGTCCTGAGATCCCTTCCAAGCTGAATTAACCTGCAATCCTCACATAACAGGCTCTGCACGTGTTCAGAAGATGATGATAATTCCTGTTATGAAGTATCAAATGGCAATAATATGAATGAATTTAATTAGGCTTGGATCTTTGGGCATGATATTTCTTGCCCTCCTGGTTATGAGAGGAAACCACTATAATCTATGTAGTGATGTCATCAGAAGTTTGTGAAGAGAATCCAATGGAAGGAAGGTTTGGAGTTGATGCACTCAAGGGAGTCAATGACTGTTACCCCTTTTGGCCTCAAGCAGAATAGACATCTCATCTTTTAATGGTATGGTTTCTCAGTTTAGTTCCTAACTGGGTATTCTGTGTCAGGCTGTGGTGAGGGAAAGATGGTGTAACTCTCAGGTTGGTGTTGCTCATGGAAGTAATTAGCAGCATATCTTTTCAACTCTGATATTCCTGCATCTATGAATTTCTTTCTCACTTTTTGAATGTAATTCAAACTTACAGGATTTCTCTATGACTGTGATGGACAGCTTTTTTTGCCTGTCCCTCCTCAATCCCCGTGAAGATGAAATTCCATAGAATCAGAATAAAGGTGCAAAAATGTGTAGGATCCATGCATGATGTACATGACCAAGGATTATACATAATTCAAACTCTCTCTCTGCTTTCTTTACCCCCACTACTCAATACCTATTCCCCTTGTTATACCTCACCAAAACACTGAAGTTTCATGCTGTTGTTGCTGATGTTGACTTGCAAATATGCACATTCAATACTTGGTCTACCAAGAAGCTGGTGGAATCACTTTGAATTGATACCATTGAGCAGCTGATCTTCAGCTTGCCTTCTTGATTTTCAATCCTTTTCTGGACTAAGTGATTCAGAGAAACCAGAGCTGCTGTTTTTAGGAGGAGAGGGGTTAGCATAAAGGTACCAGTTCCACTCCCTCTCCTTTGCTGTGATGCATACATTTGTTTTGTTTAAAAGGCACCTAGCATTTACTAGTGTGTGGGGTCCAAGAGAAGCTGTTGCTTTTGTGGCTAGGGAAAAGAAATAGTTTGTGCTCCAGACTGTATTTCCCTGCTCCATACAAGCCCAGATGGTGAGATGACTGGCAGATCTGTAGTTCTGTCTGTTCCTATCAACGAACTGTAATCTCTGTCTTGCTGCTTTCATATCTGGATGAAGCCTGGGGTGGTGAATTTGGAGTGTGGGATCATCTGCATATATTTGGACACACAACTGAAGCTTTATTATTATTATGGTCCTTTCTCATCTTTGTTAATTATCCCTGTAGTGAAAGAGAGAAAAGGAATAAAGTTTTCTCTCTTCTGAGGTTCTTCAAAGATGGGACATCAGTCTGGATATTAGCAACTATACCTCCTTTTGGTTTAAAGGGTTATTTATAGAATTGCAATGAGTGGGTTTTGCAAACTGCGAGCAGAGAAGCTGATTTATACCTGGATAAATCTATATTGGATTGGACAGTGTTTCTTCCAGGTGAGTTCTAGGACATCTGTATGTTGTGTCTTTGAGAGAAGCCTCTCAGCTGCCCTGAATTTCTTAGAGTCAAACTGGTTACCTTGTTCTTTCAGTGTTTTCTGACTTTGACTTCCACTTACTAAAAACTAATACGCAATAAAGGAGTATTTAAAATTAGATTTATTCTTAAACCTTAAAGTGTTGCAATCTAAAGAGTTGTATTTATTTGTCCATTCTTTTCAGCTCTATGAGCTGATAAAGATTGAAATATGCTTGAAGACAGGTTTTAAATGGATGAAATGCTGAAACATACCAACATCATCTTTCTGTCACTCCAGAAAGTTGTCCTTTATTGTACTCACTCTGGAGGGCTTTGCAGATATTTCCTATGACTCTTTCATTTAAGCTTGGATTCATTTTGAAATGGTACCAAGAAGTTGACTGAAAGGAGGCAAACCAAGGATTTAATGAATAATATATTGAAGTAGATTTCAGAAACTTTATGCTATCTTACTTCCTTTCACCCCTCAAATATGTGTAAATATATGTATACCTCCCCCCATCTTTCCACAGGCTTGTCCAAAAATCCTTGCATTCCAACCTCCAACTTCTTCATCTTTGATTGAAACAATTCCAGTTTCTTTCATCTCTCCCACATCCTCAGGAACTTTTCAACACTGGCTCTGATAGAGCCAGCTCTCTCCCTTTTCTTTGATTCCTATTACTTCAAAGTAGCAGTAAACTTTTGATGTGAAGGAGAAAATTTCAGGAGGAAGAGAGGGATAGGAGAGAAGATGTAGACATTTAATGACATTTTCCTGGGAAGTTTCCCAGCATAATATTCCTGAAAGCTATTCCCTGAAGGTATAACTACAAAGTAAAATGTAGGTGTGATTGCAGCACACTAAGAATAAAATGAATATACTTGTATCTCTGTATCTACATATACAACAACACAGGGACTAATAACTAAAATTCAAACTGGGGGCTGAAGTACAGAGCTGCCAATCTGACTGCATCTCCAGTGCTGCATTACTGTGCACACTGAAACCACAACAAAGACACCTATGGACATTTCTTTCTCTGATTTCAAGTATAAACTGGAGACTGGCTTAACTTCTAGCTGCCAAATTAATGATAAAGGAATTGATATTCCAGTGGTTCAATGCTTTGCCAGTTCTGTCCAGTAAATAGGAATTTGCCCTTACGGAGACTGTAATCCGAGGGAATCAGATGGGAAGGAATCTTGATCTGACAGACTTTATCCTATTTTTTTTGGAAATGCTCAATATCTGCTTTGTCCCTTAGCTCTTTAAAACAAATTGCTGTACACACACACAAGTGAATTTTGCACAATGCACAAAAGCACATTCCTAATCACATGAAAAATTTGGAAATACTCTTATCTAACTGTAAACGGGTTAGATTCAGTGACCAAGTTGAAACACTAACTGCAGTTGTGATCCAGGTCACTTACTTGTTTTTGTGAGATATGAATTTGGAGAAGTGACAAAGCAGGCTTAAAAACTTTGAAGAGTATACAGATAGTTTATTGTTACTAGAGAGGATTAAAAGAAAAGGAACACTAAGAAAGTAAAAAGGAAAAAAACCCACATTCCTTTCTTTGCCAGTCTCCACCCCTCCCCCAGCCCTTATCACTTCAGGGCGTACACAGACCTCCTCACAGGTTTTTCGGGAGAGAGCAAGGAGATTTAATGGAATTTCTGGTCAATATTAGAGTTCTTAAAAAGTCTTTCCAAACTCCAGGAAAAGAAAGAGGTCTTCTCTCTGCTTCGATGTGGTTTCTGAACTGCCACCGCAATAGTCTGTCTGTTTGGAGACAGTCCATTGCACTGAACATCCAAACATGGGGTGTTCTCAATTCCCCCCATGTCCTTTAAATGGATAACAGAACAGTTTATGGTATTACAGTTCTTTACCACGTTTCTTTTTGCAAAAAGGTCGGTTTAAGCTTTGCGCCCCTCACGGCACTGCCCTCTTTTTCTCCGCTGCCATCTTCCGTTCACCCTGCCTGACTTACTTTTCACTTCTTCCTCCAACTTTAACTCCATGGTGAACAGCTTCTGTTGAAGGAAAAGCTCTTCTCCTTCGATGCTGTCAGTTGCTTAATAGTTTCTTCAGTCTGAGAAAACTGAAAATTGTTTTTTTCCAGGCCCACGTGGGACCCTGTGGAGTGGGGGAGGGGAAGCCCCTCCCGGATTCTTGGGAGCCGCTCGGGGATCTCGGCCTTGCAGCCCCCATTGCTCTTTGGCTGCTTGCAGCATTTAGGGGGGGCCCGATGCATGCCAGGCACCCCTTGCCCTGGCATCTGGGGGAGGGGTGCTCGGCCCCCAGCTCCCCAGAGCTGGGCCCAGAGCTGTCCCCCCTCCCCCTCTCCCTCCCTTTCTCCCATTCGCAGCTGGATGAAAGAGGCCGTTCCATCGCCTCCTGCCAGTTTAAATATGCAAAATCGCAGAAGTGCCATTGGATTAAAAAGCTGTCAATTAATTTCAGCTCCAACCCACGGCACTAACAAATTACAGTTTAATCATAAACAATTTTGGAGACATGGTGGTATGCTTTGCTTCTCTTGTGTGGGAGCCATTAACTACAACAGTGGATTGTAAGTCATTCTGGACTCCTCCTTTGACAGTAAAAGTTTGCGACCATTTTGGAACCTCTTCTTTAGTATTTTGAGAAATTTTGAACAGCATTTGAGTTGGTTGCCCTAGCTTCAAGATATTTTTGAGCCTCTTTACATAGTGAATAACTCGTGGAATTGCTGAATGTCAGTTAGAAGTAAACATTACAATTAAAGCTAGTTAGACAGAAATCAGCTAAAAGTTCAAAACCAATACTTAGCCTACCAAATTAAACTGTAGAAAATTGCATCTGGGAAGATAAGTTAGATTGGTTTTTTTTGAAAAAAATGCAGTTTCTACAAAATACTTCCCGTATAGTTTACAATTCTTATTTTAATCTCTTCCCAAGAGGCTGGCTTCAAGGTTATTTTACTGTGTTTTCTAGTGCACTCATAATTTGGGATCTATTTAATTTCTTCCTCTTTTCCTTTTTTTTCTTTAGTATTTCTTACAAAGATTTATTCAGGTTGGGAAATTTAATTTGTTTTGCTTTTTTTTTTCCACTACAGTCTCAAATGGCTCTTCATATCCTTCCACTGCTTTGTTAATTGTATTTTATTTTCACCTGTTTAAGGCTATTTCCCCAAGGACACTGGAGGATTAAGCTTTTGTTCAATAACAAAGAATTCAAGTCTCAAGTTCAGATTATAACTAGTCATGTGTGTGTATGTATAACAAGCTTGAGACTGTGCTCAGATCCCCTGCCCTTTTTTATCTTTCAGGGGAGAATAGCTTGAGCTTGCATTTCTACATGGATCTAACATGTTTATTTGGGGTCACATTTACTTCAAGTATTAACATTTCTTTAAAATTCTGTGCAATTACTCAATTCAGTGCTTTAACTTTTACAGATATCTATAGTCTTTAGATAGAAAAAAATCTATTTTACATGTCTTTTTTCAGTTGAAATTGAAATATCTTGTAAAGATAATTGGAAATATTTTCCATTGTACTGGCAGATCATGGTGCTCCTACCTGGACACAAACGTAGGAACAGCAGCTATATCACTGAAATAACCCTGTGTAAAATCATCTGAAAAAATCCTAGAGCAAGGATATTCTGCCTTGGTGCAAAGTTTATATTGTTTTTAAATGCAACATATCTTATTAACTCAGAGATGCAAGCAAACAGTCCAGATAAATTATTGGGTATTTTTTAAACCTGCCTAAGAAACTATTTGCTATGCTTTTTTCTCAATACCATGGATGTAAACTGGTTATGGTAGAACACATCATAGTATTCCAAAATGTATTTTTATTTTTTTATATTAGAAAGACATTCCATTTATAAACATTATGATTAGCATAATTTAAAATTTTTTTTAGGTCCTTCTTGTGTAATTGGTTTCTCTAGGTCATTACTGAGTTTTCTTAGCAAGCTCCAATACCTACTGCTAATATCCTAAGTATGCTTAAGCCAATCAAATGATAAGTTAACCTCTAATTTTAGAGCTAATCCAGAAATATTTTTGCATTCCTTTTAGTAACTATACTATGGCTTTAATATACTCTTTACGGTTCCTCTGATCTATCAAACATGGATCATGCATTTCTGACAATCCTCTTTGGACCCATGCTGTGATCATAAGTGCTAGTAGATTGCAGGACACTTTTGTGGCTATATCCTACAAAGCAGGACTGCTTTTTACAAATGCATTAAACATTAATACAGACAAATGTGAAGTTTTTTAGTGCAGAAGCTTTATTTGCTTGGACATGTATGTATTTTTTATTAATAATTTTTACCATACCACACACTTCTCTCTACAATTTGAGCTCTAAAAATGATTCCTTGGACTTAGTAAATGTTGTTTCATTTAAGACCAAGGGAACAAACGAAAATTGCTCAGATTTACATTTCAGTGAAGTCTCATAAGTAATGCATGAACTGTGTTTCAGAACTGACTTGTACAGGGCCTTAAGTACCTTGTAAATCTCATCACCTTCCATAAGGAAATTGCAGAGAAGAGAAGAGAAATTCTTCCCCCCTTTCTTTTCCAAACTACAGAAAATCTGGAAGAATTGTGATAGAGGCAATTAAAGTCAAGAAAGGTCAAGAAAGTTAAAAGTGTTTCTTTTTAATTATCAGGGAATGTCCTGATTTAGTTAGTTGTTACTACCTATGGGACATCACAGAAAATACTTGTATTCTTTATGCATGGTGTGCAGAAGTCACTGTCAGGACTTTTCAATGTGAGTTTAATATGAATGGATGGATCCACTGCCAAGAAACCTGCTGATGGAAACAACCACCCCAGCTCAAAGCCCTTATGAAAGCTTCTTTCTAAAGCTCCTCAGGTATTTTTCTTTGCTTTGTTAGGATTTGAGATTCTGACTCCGGTTTTAAATCGATTGTTTTATCTGACATGAAAATGGTTTTTCCTATAAGCCTACAATAATCCACTATCACTGTCTACTGCTATCCTAAGTTCTTCCTAAAGCACAACCTGCTTTTATGATAAATAAACCCTTCCCATCATATACTACTACTACTACACATTCTTTTGCATGTTAACATAATAGCACGTATCACAGCTGACCTTTATTATCTATATAATACTGCTGAATAGGATAGTAACTTCAATACTTTTCATTCAAATATAACCTCTCTTGTGTGACATGTACTAGGTTGCCAGTTTAAGTTCTTGTGTGCATAAATCTACTGCAAGGTTATAAAAATGTAGAAGAAATGCCAAACCATAATCAATGAACAATGTGTGCACATAGATGCAATATGAAGAGGAGAGAAATTAAAGATTTCAATGACAACTCTAAGCAGCTACTGTTGACATTAGAAATGCAAGGATTAAAATGATATCTGCATTGAAATGCTAACAAGTATGATGATTTAGACAGTGTGCCCTGTTTCTAATTATTATGCATAGCTTGCCTATAACATAAGTAGTTGTAACCTTTGTGTGAAGAGCAAAGTCAGGAAATGTTAATCCATGGGGAAACCATCACTTCTCTCCAACTGCCACAGAGAAACTCTAGCTGAAATGATTGCTCTTGTTCTCCAGTTCAGGGGAAAAAACATCATCTTTATGGTTAAATACACCCTTTTATGCTGTGTATTATTAGTCAAATTGATTTCCATGAGAGTTCTACAGGCGTGTACAACACTAACATTCGGTGAATCTACAAAGGGAACTAGAAAAGAGAAAATGAGAAATGTCAGAAAAAGGATCGTCTGAAAACCTGGAAAGAGCAATTTTACCAAAGCTGGCAAGACTTGAGACTGGGGAACCAATATAGAGGTTATCTGGAAAGAAAGTGTATGGTGGGAGGGTCAGAATTTGAATTTAACTTCACTTAGAGCTCTGGTCTTCTCTCTTGCAGACAGGTTAGTTACCTGTCTAAGGCACAGTGTCACTTGGTGGGCAGGAAAGGGCTGCTGGAGAAAGGTCTTTAAGAGTGCTTCTGGCAAAGATTTGTTTATAATGCTTATGCACATGTCCTGCCCTCTCAAGGTCTGTTCTGGCTACCTCTTGAAACCTATGGCAACCACTCCTTGACACCTTAGCATGACTTATAGCCAGTAGTTTCAGCTAAACTGCTGTGGGTTTGAGTGCTAGGACTGGAAATTATTAAGGAGAGAAATAACATATGGCTGATTGCAAATTGCAAGCAAACTTTTAAAGAGAGTAGGCATCACTCTTTCATAGTCTGATCATAATCCTCAAAGCTGTTGTGCTTTTGCTGCTCCAAGCTTCGTGGTTACTTCACTGAGTATCTTTTTTTTTGCTTGAAAGGATTTAGTCAGCTTCAAGTAAGTAACTACTTCTTGCCCTGATTTTTATATTTCTGCACAAGAACTTGTGATTTGTTTTCATGCACATCAATGCATACTGTTGCCATCACAATTGATTTTTGCAGTTGAATTTTTTTTCACTTGGATCCATCCTGAAGACTCCTGTTTTTAAGTGTTGTGCTGCCTTGGCTTCTCAGTCATCTTTCTCCAACAAAAATAGAGAATGTTACAGAATGAAAAACTTAATTTAGAAATTTTTGTGTTCAGTACTCTCTTGTGTAACTCATGTATTTTACACAAACACTCTTCAGTGCATGGGCTATCTGCCATTGTACAATGCAGAGGTGTTGCCATAGAATGGTTTGAGTTGGAAGGGACCTTAAAGATCATCTTGCTCCACCCCCCTACCCTAAGTACAATTACACCCAATTGTAATACAAATACTTTTAACTGATGGGAGTATTAAGTTTCCATTTAACTTTTTAAATGCAAAAATAATGAAACTACACAGAGGTAACTTGATTTTCTGAAAACAAAGTGTAAGGTGGTTCTGAAATCCTAGTTTCAAATTTGCATGTGTTCACCCATCCCAACCCCAATTTCCCAGTTTTGAGCTATGCTACATAATTCCATTATTATTCTGAGGAAAAATATATATTTAGTTTGGGCTCAGATCATTCCCAGACTCTTACGGAAGAAGGAATAGTTTACATTTTTTTAGAATAGCTTATGGCAATAGCCTAGATCTTAGCAATAAACCTTATTTATATTCAAGCAGGCAAAATGTATACAGCAGCAATAACAGAGAAAAATCAATGGAAATATAAGTGAGAATCAAAGCTTTACAATACAGGTGCAGACATAGGAAAAGCTGTGTCTCCCTTAGTTATATTGTGTATGATCTGAGCAAACAAAGGTCTCTTGAGATCTAACCTCAACAACTATAGGTACTGGATCAAGGAAGTGAAAGCTTTGACTCTTACACAGCTGCTTGAGATTTGAGCCGGACATGGTGGCTACCAGGGTGAGCTAAATCTGTGGAATGGAAATGCTGAGCTCTGGGGAGAAAGTATGCTTGAGGAGAAGAAACTCTTTCACGGCTCGGCTAACTTAGAGTGTATCCTGTATTTTAAAAGCATATCAATAACTCAGGAAGTGAATCTGTAGCTGTAGTAGCAAAATCAATGCTGTGTCCTCAAATAGAACAGGATGAAAATTAGGTCCTTAAAACGCAGAGAGATAAACAAACATTGAAGAAATTCAGGATCTTGTCATTTTTCTTCAGGTTTTATTCCTAGCAGTTACCTTGACACTTCACAAACTGTTTTTGAAATTTTATTTTAATTGTTCGTGAATGATTTTCACTTGACACCTTCAGATTAGGCTGCTATGATTTTTTTTTTCTTAAAACTATTTTATTAATTTTTTTACCGTTAAATTGAACACTAACAATTATGTTTAACTTTTATATATACCTTTTCAATCTCAAAACATGCAGATGGCTGTCTCCTTTAAAAAAAAATACTCCTGGGATGGACTTGATATGTTAAATTTCAACTTGTAGTAAATTTTTACAGTTGAGTTATAAACCTCTGGGAAATGGTGGGGTGGGTTATCACAAAAATGCTAATACAACCCTAACTCCAGCAGTGATGTTGTAATATATACATCATTAAGTTTCTATTCTCATGGAACACTTGGTGTACAGAGTATTTACATTTATAGTACTATAGTATATCTTACAGTGTCCCTTCAGGTAACAGCAAAAATGATAGTTTCATGTAGAAAATTATGTGACATTATTCTAATATACCCATGCTGATTTAAGCTCAGAGAAGCTTAGGAGCAGGATTGTCATAATGCCTCCCTATATTAGCCTAGAAAGCATTCGGCCCCTTTTAACTCTTACTTTAGTAGTTGCTCAGAAAATGGTGATAATTCAGAGGACTTTTTATCCCTCTGGCTTCTACAGTAATTGCATCATACTGAATAGGTTGCAGGGTTTTTTTTCTGTTTTGGTTGTTTTTTAAAATTTTTTTCTTTTTTTTTTTTTTTTTTTTTGTTTAAAATCTAATATTCAGATGTGCTTTGTGTGAGGTTCAAATACGATATACTTTTTTTCAATGTGTTTTTGCCACCTGTTTGTATATTTACCAATTTATCTATGTAGGTTTTACACTAGGTGTCATTTACCCTTAAATGCTCACGGATAATTGCTTTGCATTCTAACCACAGCAGGAAAAGTTGTTAGGGGGAAATTGTTTCATTGTTTGGAAGGAGACAATTATAATACACCCTTTTCCTGGACTTACTTCAAGAATGGCAAGGAAGGAACATGGGGATAAAAAAGGAAAAGCCTTTGAAAGAATGACTGTGATCTTTTGTCACTGAGGATGGACATTAAGGAGGAGAGATCCATTGATGAGAGCAAAGAAAGATTTACTGAAGTCAGTAAAGGACAACAAAAGTTTGCATGAAGTCATTTGCAGCATTTGAGCCTGGTGAACTTTATGTTCATCCTGGCCAGCATGGCCACGTTATTTCTGCTTTGTTTTATTGCCTGAAGATAAAGACACATTTATGTTTTTGAAAATACAAGAGGATTTGCCTGAGCAGAGGAAAAAGTAAATTTTATATAAGTTACTGAATGTCTTTCAGATATTTTGAATGTAGAGAATAATTTTTGGGTCTGATTTTTGAGGGTTGATGCCAGGACTGAACCTGCATGACTGCACAACAGGACATGTGTGTGTGTGCTGTTTACATGATGCAAGTCAACTAAACAGACAAAGAGGAGTTTTTCATAACAACTCCCCATGTGTGGAAGCCTAGGAGATAAGGTGGATGATATGTATGTCTCAAACACCTACAGCTGGATAGCTGTGGAGCCAGCCAAGGATTGCGGGTAAGAACACGCTGTGAGAAAGGACAGGGTGTGGCTGGAGAAGGGGGACTTCATGAAGGTAGGGCAGCACTGGTCTGGGACACAGATACTTATTCTGGCTCCTGGAGATAAGCACAGCACAGCACAGGTGTAGGAATGAGGCTGAGAAGCAAACATGGGCTGTAGTGGGGGCATCAAGACCACCAAAGACTCCTAAAGCTCTCCGAACCATTTCCAGAAAGGTCTAGGACAACAGACTGAACATGATAACTAATTTGCATAGAAAGTGAGACAATTATCTCCTAGGCAGGGAAAACTTACCTATGAAAAGGTACCCCCATGAATGTGCCCCAGGATTCTGGATACCCCACCAGCTTGATTGATGCTAGAGACAGGACTGGTAATTTCCCTTTCTTTCTCTCTCTCCCTTTCTTTAATCCATCTCTCTCTCTCTCTCTCCCCCTCCCCTGCCTTTCACCCTACCTCTTTATCCAAAACTCACTCCTTGGGCTTATACTAAGAGATAAGGGACTACCATCACAATTTCCATGCCAAGGGTATAATTTACTAATAAACCCGATACGCTCTTTTTTGGACTCTCTGACTTTTGTGTTTCCGTTTGACTACAAGCATCCATGAACCTTGAGTGCTCCTTTCCCCTTCAGGGTGGGATGCCACAACATGTTATATAGCTGTACTCGAGGTATGAATGTTCTGGAATAAACACTGAGGTGCAATGGCCCAAGTAAATGTTCCATGTCTACTAAAAGATAACATTTGCTCTCAAAATGCATGTAGAAAGGCAACAACAGATTGCTTCTAATGGTGAAGAACGGGCCACGATGAATCTTTTGCTCTGAAAATGCATTTGGGCTAAGACTTTTCCCAGAATATATTTGAAAAGCTATTTTGTAACGTTCCAGTGCAATTAGTAATTTACAGGAGTTATGACTGTATCCCTGCAGAGCTTTGTTTGATCCAAAACACACAGCAGCTACCAAGTACTCTTCTGTAGAGTGCATGCAGCTAAAAGAGAATGACATTTGAGTTAATTAATCTGTGGAAATACTGTTAGCGAGAAAGAGACTAATGTTGATGACTTGTCAGATTCTACTTCCTTTCTGAAAATACTTTTGTGACAAAAGATACCAGCAACAGGCATCAGTACCAGCACATCACCTTGTTAATCTGTTCCGTTTTGTTTCTCTGCATTCAAAGAGAAATCAGAAATTTTCTGTTGGAACGACTCTCATTTTAAATTAGGACAACAAAATAGGAACAAAAATAAAGCTCCATCAGAGAAAAGGAGCGCATTTGTTTTTTTCTGCACAGACTTCACTAAAATCGCTTCTGGTCTCTGCAGACTTCTCAGCTTTTTAAAACCGTAGATCATGGCAACAGCCACAGCATGTATAGGTATCTAATTGTTGTTATGTTTATGGTTGTGGATAGAAGTTTTCCACATTAATGAGATTTCCTCTAAGTACTATCATCCATGACATCATCCACTTGAGGCACTAAACCTTGAGTTTGTTTTCTTAACTTTGCCCTGTCCTGGTGAGGGCACTGCTGAGGATGAAGGACATGAAAAGCATGACCAGCATTTCACTTTAGATGATGTAGGCTTTAACTGCTATAGGAGGGGGCCTACTCATGAGTAGATGGGAAGTGTGTTTGGTGGGGCTGGGAGGTTATAGTCATTAGAATAATCTCAGAGCTCAGATCTTGCTTTTAGATATGGAGGTTGCCAACCAGCTGTCAAAAATGACTGAATTAAATATCTAAACAAAAATAGCTGAACTGAAAAATTAGTTTAGTCTTATTTCTCAGTCACTTGTTTTATTGTGATTAAGCTTTCTAATTTAGAAATACAGAATAAAATGGTATGTCTTACAGATATTTAAGTTGTGTGATCCTCTGACTCTAGTAGCTTGCACCATGAATTTCATACAGCCTGTATCTCAATCAGAAACACTATGCAGGCAAACTTTTGCCATTTTAACAATTTTTGAAAAAAAGTTTA
The DNA here is from genome assembly GCA_013397915.1 of Daphoenositta chrysoptera. Lineage (NCBI taxonomy): Eukaryota > Metazoa > Chordata > Aves > Passeriformes > Daphoenositta > Daphoenositta chrysoptera. Next base: position 21,927 of record VZRO01006552.1, read on the forward strand.
ATCCAAAGCCAGGGAAGTATCTGATCCTAAATGGGGAGAAAAGCATTAAAATGCACAAATGTGTAGAATTTCAAGAAATTATCTATATAGAATAACTTGATGAACAAATTGAGAAAGTGGGTGTGAGAATACCTTTAGATATTTAGATATTAGTCATTGTCATATATTTGGAGTTATTTTTATGCTGCTGAATATGTACAGTTACAATGTGTCCTGGGCATACATAGAGACCATCTTTCAAGCTTACTTTGGAAGAAAGGAAGTCGTTTTGGGCAGAGAAGAAGTGTGACACACTCCAGTAGCTTCCCCTGTTTGGTCAAGGAGGTTCCCTAGATATATCTTTTTTTGGAAGCACCTGCCCTTGCCCCATGATAAAACCAGTCCTTAGAAAGAACAAGACAAAGGCCTGCAGAGCAAGAACAGTCCACAAGTCCACATTCAGAAAATATTAGGCATTAGATGGTTAAGAGGTAATGAGAGAATCCAGATTCTGCATACTGACCTTATGATCCCCACAAATGAGACCTATGAGAGAACACTGGTTGTAACATTTTGGGAAGTAAGCTTGTCAGCTGAAAGGGGTAATTCCGAATGGCAATATTACATATTCAGGATCAATGAGCCTTGACGGAATCTTTTTCTCTCTCTGTGTAATTAAAGATTCTGCCTGCATCATGTAGGTTGATTTTATACTCTGCATCTTTGCATTCACATAGAAGAGAGATGGTTTTCTGCAGTGGAGTTAAAAGGATGCACTGGATCTGTGATGGGCTGTGAGGTTGCTAGGGCATTGCAAGCGAAGGTAGTTAATTATTTTAAAAGTTGTAAGTGGTCAGAAGTTCATGCCTGGTGCTTTCTTAGTGGTACTTACAGAATGCTCTTTTGTAAGGGTGCTCCTGAATTCACTGGGTCCTTTGGAAGTTACCACCTTAAGAGTTTTGTCATTTCACATCTAATAAGTTGCTTCCTTTTTTCCTCATAAATGGCAGAAAACAAATCAAACAAAAATTTTGCATTTGAGACATGATTTCCTTGCTTTCCTCACTGCTTTCTAGGTAGTCACTGATGTTTATGTCTCTTTGGGTAGTGCCCATATTAATACAGTCCACATTTTATTCTTGCTTGTCTTACTTTCTACCATTCTTCACCAAATATAAATATGCAATAAGAGTTTTTAAGAAAACCTCAATTTTAATTGCTAATATGGAATTTCTTTTTAGGCTTCTCTGTGTTCATTTCTCTTCTTGGAAATAATTTATTAAGGGGAGGAAGAAGACAAGAATGTGTAGGTTCAGTCTGCATTGTCCATTACATGAAAGATGAGACAACTACTTTACTTACTTTTTCATATAAAGTCAATTAAAAACAGCAATCTTTTCAAAGTAATTAATTTGTGTCATATTAAAGCTAATTAACCTTCCAAATTGTGGGGTTTAGTCTACGGTTTTTTGTTTTGTTGTGTTTTTTTGTTTTTTGGTTTTTTTTTTTTTTTTTAATAAAAATCATAATAAAGAGTTTGGAATGACTAGAAAACAGAAAAATTCTGAGCTGAAAAAAGTATCTCAAAAATTTTGGTGTCAGAATTTTCTTTTCCCAAAAGCATTTAAGATCTGAAAGAACAAAGTAAACATCTGGCTGTGGTGAACTCATGCTCAGGAGCAATGTCTGGAAATTCACTCACTGTTGAATATCTCTGGAACTTTGTACTACACTGTACAGGTAAGAATTAATTATTATCATAGTTTCTTAGCAAGTTTTGCAGGATGTTTAACATTTTGATGGGGTAGCCTCCTGTATTTTAATATTCTGTTACTATTTTGGTGGATTTGGCAAGATGTTAATCCTAAAAATCAAACTAATCTCCCCAACAGGAGGGGAGAGAACTCCATAGGAAATGGATCCAACTTCATCTGCTATGCCCTTTCTGTTTATATCTGACTTTGCCTTTCACAACAAAGTTGATACTTTTTGCTAGTTCAGGAAGGTTATTTGCTATTCTGGAAACAATCTGAAATCTTTGGAATGACTTTTTAAGAAGCATAGTATTTGAGTATGAAAATTAAATGTGTACCTTCCTTCTTAAACAAATTCTTCTAAACTGCTTATTATGTCTCTGTCAACAAAATGCTTACATGTGAGCTCAACTCTGTGGCTCAAAGCAGAGCTAGTATTATGCGGAGGCATTCTAAATGGAAGAGAGAAAGAACAGAGTTGTAACTTTTGCCAAAAATATTGTCAGGAAGGTATCTCAGGTTTGAAATGGAGCGAGAGGGAGCAGGGAGAAAGAGGCGCTTGCCACAGAATATCTATTACCTTAGTGAAAAGGTCGCTGACCTTTGGGATTGAGGATCCTGCTTCAAATTCTAGCCTTAGAATAGGCTTGCAAGCTAAATTTTGAAACTGAGTTATCTTTTAATTTTTCTGCACAGAATTTCTTGTGCTTCTTAAAATGTGATTGGAAAATTGCAGATGGACGGATTGCCGAATGCAGACTTTTCTCTGCGTGTCACCTCAACCAACTGCACGAGTTCTGCAGCGGGTGAAACGCTCCCCTCCCTGCAGAGCATGACACTGCTGTTGTAAAATGAAGCATTTTCCTGTGTACAGAGGGACAGCTGGGATCTTCCTGCCCATTATCAGAAGTGTGGTAGGGTACCATCTGGGTAGAATACCGTGTTTTTACACCTTCCATTTTATCTATGTATCTATGAGGATCCCTCTCTGGGAAGTTTCATAAGATCCTCAACACTTCCTGTTTCTTCCCCTTCCAGCTGGCACTTCATTACAAAAGGCTTTCAATATACCATGTTTTGAACACTGTGAAGGCTAATATCAGGGAAGATCATGGATTTTATACCCAGCAGCTGTATTCTCAGTTATTGTCATAGTAGAGGCATGTACAATACATTTCTAAAGTACTTCAGAGACTAAAGCTGACCCCTTCTGGAATAACTTGCTGAAAGGTCTCTCTAGTGTCAGTTTGTCAGCATAGTTTTCTTTCTGAAACCTATAATTGAGAATGGGGAGAAAAAGTACATTTTGCAATAACTCCTGTAGAAGTGCAAGTACCAAACTGAAGGTAGTAGTGAGCAAGGTTGCAATTGCTAGTGGAAGATGGCTTGAGAATAAATTGATTTTAAACCCAGCAGTTTTATAGCTCTCTTCCTCAAGATAATAAAGACTTGGTGCAGGTTACAAAAATTCTATCACAGCAATAAAAACTTTATAAAAATATTTGAAAACATCTTATTTTTATAGATATATAGCTGTGTAAAATATAGTTCCAAGTGAAACACATAATACTAGTTTGAATACAACATTCAGCTAACATTGCTTTCAGTGCAATGCACATATCCTAGCAAGTTCATATTTTGGATCTGTGCTTAGTTTTAATTAGGTCTAACTCCAAATATCATAACCAGATGAGTAAATATGTATTGTCTTGCAGTCCACTGGCATTTTTATATATGTACAGAAAATACTGTGTTGTTATCCCACATTATCCCTGGATCAGAAACCTTTTGCTCTTGTGTTCCCTTTTGTCTCTGTTGATCAAGTGTTTGAAATTATTTTAATGCATTAAAAAAAAATGCATGTACAGTGGAATCCCCTATTACTCATATTTAGGGTTTAGTGGGGATATAAGAAACTGCAATTTAAGAGTCCATTCTAGCCTTGCATCAAAAGTCCAAATCTTAATTTCTCCCATTATAAGCAATGACTCTAACTGTAAATCTACTAGTATCTTCGAGATTGGAAGTGTATTTGTATCTCTATGGTTATGATCTGAAATATTATCTCAGATTTGAAAAAAATTGTCTTTTTCTTGCTCATCTTTGGAGGGGAAAATAGGGGAGAATGTTCTCTGTGATAAAAGAAGGAAACTGTTCTACATCCTCAGTTAAGACTGAGTTTTTCTAAAATGCAGAAGTTGGTCAACATGTTACTAATGTAATAGTTGAAATTGTTGCTTGTCCACTTGCTTTTAACTGCATCAAGAACCTCCTGGTAGAAAAGTGTCAGCTGTGTTCTGCATATATCTCAGCACCCAACAAACCTGAGCCTTCTTCATCATTCTTTGCCACACAATCTATTTTTAAAAGCATTTTATATCCTCCCTGCCCAGAGGAGGGAGAGTCTAAAATTAGACTCCTAAATTGCTATGTAGGTAGGTAGGGATTTTCAAAATCTTGTAGTGACTCATAATCAATTCCTATTAAATTAATTCAGATTTCTACATTTTTAATACAAGTGAGAACACTTTCAAAAACTGGGCAATAGGCCAAATAATAACACACTGCCTATGGACACTTTTTTTGGTAGAAGAAAGACTATTAAGAACATAGTACATTATTAAGTTATGAAAAGTAGGAAGAAATCTGTGATGAGAAATATAAGGCAAAATGCCCTCTCCTACAGACCATTATGTTCAGTGTCAATAGACTACATATAATATAACAAAATAGCTGTAAATATTAAAATAAAATGGATTTTCATGGAAAAGAGAGTACCACACTTTAACTTGCACCTTTGAAAAAAGTCTCGAACACAGTTTTAATATAGCATTCAAAATCTCTTCATGTAATAAACTAAAAATATAGTATATCAATTCAGTAGTCAGTCATCTGACAGCCAAAGACCAAGTGAATTCTTGTTTGTTGCCTTTTTATGGGTTTTTTTGAATACTTTCATGAAAGACTTATGAAAATACCACTTTTAATTCAGAAGAGAACATGTTCATCTGAATCCCACCATTTCATGCTGAGGTTGTTTAGTTATAAGGCAGAAGCAGACTACCAAGTTGCTCTACTTTAGTGTTGCTATTTTGGTTTTCTTTACTCAAGGTGTTTTTCATGTTTCCTATAATAAATGGACCTTTCCCATGCTTTCTCGAGGGAATGGATGTTTTCTGTGCTTTGCTGATATTGTGAAAATGTAGATGGGAGTTAGCCACTTAGTAGGATTTTCCCATCATAAGTTTGCCACTGTGTTGGTGAAGCAGTGACATTCTAAGCATTAGGAGTTGTGTGCTTTGAAATCACTCTTCTGTTTTATTTCTTGTGTGAGTTTTTGCTAAAAGCCATCTTTTGTATCTGTTATATATTTTTATCTTAGAGTAGCCACTTAAGCAGAAAGTTAGCAACTACTACATGAAAATTATTTATCTATAATTAATTCAGTATTACAGAAACCCTCCAACTTTGGTGGTGATGTGTTTTTTGTATTCTTCAACCCCCACATTTTAGATGAGATTTGCCCTTCCAATTTTGCTTAAGTAGCCAATATTGTATAACTGAAGCTATTCTTTATACTTTCTATTGTATTTAGCTTATCTTTTCAGAATGCCGTGATGGTCATGTTTACAGTTCAGTGGGCAGATGCTTTCTGGGGGTGACTGGTATTTCCAAGCACAGATAATGACTTGAAGGAACTTTAGTACTTGGACTGTTGCTTGAATTCTGTATCAAGTGCGCAGCTGCTGAAGCTGTATCTTTCATGCACAGTGAACCATGCTGAAGGACCCTTTGAATATGTTAACTTGTGTACAACTACAGTCTAATTACTTAGCCAAAGACCAAGGCTTAATTTTATGTTTAATCACACTGAGAAATTGCAGGATTCCTTCAGCCAATTGCATGACTTATAGAAAAACTTGTATTTTAGGAGAAGATGGGGGAGATAAATAGTGGGTTGATTTTGCCTTCAGTCTGATGAAATGTGGGCAGGTACTGGAGAAATCACCCTTAAAAACCAAAAAAACCTGTGTCAAATTTTTGTATAAAAGTTGCATAGGCCAAATATCAGGAAGGGGCTGAGTTGACCTTGAAATGAAATTAGGCTCTGAAAATTATCTGTTCTCAAACAGCTGCTTGAATTCTGTCAACAGCTTTGCTCTTAGACCATGTTCCAGTGATGGGCATCAGCAACACTAAAGGCATTGTCAGAACTGATTGCAATTGCCCCTTGTTAACAGTCTCAATAAAAAGAGACTGAATGTGCCTCAGGACTAGGTATCTCTTCTTTCCAAAGGTGGTTGTCTCAGTGGATGCTGAAGAGCAGTAATTTGTTGATTATATGTATGCTATCTGATGTGAAGAGCAGAGTGCCTCAGGCTGCATCTCCAACAAATGGTAAGTCCGGCTTTTGAGTGGAGAGCAACAAATAAAAAATTGCTCAGACACAAAGCACAGGAAGAGTACAGCTTCACTCTGCTGTCTCTGCAGTTCTTGTCCAGTCACTGAGCCCCTGTCCTCCCACAGCAGGCATAGATCTGGCATAAGCATTGCAATGCTTGCTGTGTGGGTGACTGGAGAAATATGTAATTGTGTGCTCGCACTTGATCCAGACCACATTTGTTCCACCAGTGGGTCAGACAATACATATATTAAGTAGTGATGGATGTTGAACCATGACTTCAAATGCCCCAGACTCTTCCTCTGAAGCACTCAATTTAAAGTTTAGTAGGGTTTAATTTATATTAAAAAAGCAAAAGCTTTTTAGGACTTATTAACTGATTTCTCGAGCTATGTATTTCCTGTAGAGAAGACTGATACTGTTGCAATTAAAAATTTTAGAATAAAAATGGAATTTCAACTGCTTCAATTGTTAGAATTTTTTCAACATCTTTACCATTCACACCCTTCTGATTTCAGGGAAAATTTAGTTTTTGCCCACAAAAAAAAGGAGCAGGGTAAAGATTGAAATGGATGTCTCAATTTTGAAATTTCCTTCTTCTGGAGAAAAGAATGAAGGAAGCTAAGAAGGGGAATTAAAATTGAAAGACTCTTCTTTCCCTCCATCTTGCAGAAAATGCGCCAAACATCAAGGAAATCTTACTTGTTAAGAAAGTTTCTGTAAAACAATTTTATTTATAAGATCTAATTCTTGTGTCTTCTGATATGTTTCCAGCAGATGTAATTCTTTTGGTAATGCATGTTTATTTAGGACCAGGAAGTCCTGAGCTCAAATCCACTATCCTGGATATGGTTTATTTATGACCATTGGTGAAGGAATGAAAAGAATACCCCAGTGCAGTTTAGGATGTAATCTAGTAATACCAGTTAAGATATTGCATTAAATCAGACTGGAAAATTTCTCTGGCACTCTTTAGAAATTTTTAAAGAAATCCAGGCCAATAGCCCTTATCTCAAAGAAAATATTTTATTGTATACAATCACTCCTTGCATAAAGAGCTGCTGTTTCACTCCACAGAAAATTAGCTTCTTGATTACTTCTTGATTCTTCAGCCCAAAGGCACCTTTGGGATGTGACTACTTGTGCTATGCTATTTTCTGTAGTAGTTGAAAGACCAACCTTTGTTTCTGGGAGATGATAAATGAAATGTAACCGAACCAACATTGTTAGGCTTTTTGGCATTTTCTGTGAGGGTAGATGTTGAAATCTGCCATTGGTGCTGGAGTTTTCATTTCTCATCCTTGCTCTGATTTCCTTTCTTCAGAGTGACCCAGCATCTTCAAAAATAGGGTTACAAAATTCTTTGATATTGGGACAGATATGATTGATACATACTACAGCAAAAGGCTACTAGGATACAAATATGTATCCTATGTTATAAAGTATAATAATCATATTAAAAAGTTATTACTGTCACATTTGGATTTAAAAAGTGAAAAGTATCTGGTGACATTTAAAAGACATGGTGCAATGCAGTGTACAATAGGAAGCATAACGTTATTCAGATTTAATGCATAGTACCAGTCTTCTTCCAGACTGTGTTGATGTAACAGGCCAATTAATTTTATAAAATGATGCATCATTTGTAAAGTGAGATACTGAGGGCGAAGCAATTGTGCCAATGGAAAGATTGCAATTTCAAGGAGCCATGCCCAAATGCTGTTTCAGCATATCACTAATTAGCATGCTACTCCAGACGGCCCCAGATTAATATCTTCTGCTGTGTGTACTGTATATAGCTAGTAATCATGATTGATTACTGAACGGAGTTGTCGTGAACCACTGAAACCATATTATAAACTTTCTGGAACAGAATGGAGAATTTTTCTGTACACATTCTGTTAGTGGTAAAATATTGAAAAGTGTGGTCTGGAGTTAGGGCAGACTTTACTGACTAGCAGACCTTGAATAGAAACTGCAGAATTTTCTTTGGTGGTTTTGTTTCCTTTTTAATAATACGATGTGACCTTTCAAACTTACACATGCAAAAGCAGTGAGAACCACATGTATACACACCAGTAGGAACTGCTGAAGAGATTAGGACACTCCCTGCAAATGATGCCACATGAATTTGTCTCATTTCATTCTAATTACAGACTTCAGTCATCTGAGTGCCTTTACTGCCAGGGATACATTTCCCTTGTTGGGACTGTTCAATTTTGAATAACTAATCAAACTTCCATTGAACAAGAACTCGAACATCAATTTGTTGCATCTGAAAGTGCTCTAATCACTGTCATACAAACTCAGGCTGCCTCTTGATGTGGTTAAATGAATTTTCAATTTTATAAAGTAGAACAGATCCAAGAAAGAGTTTGAGCTACATCAAAGTAGCTAATGGCCTGTTTGGCAAAGGCACTAACATCGTGTGGGAAACCCTGTCTGAAATCCCTGGTCTGAAGAGGGTATCCAAGAGACTTGCAGCCAGACAAGAATGGCCAAGCCTTTTAGCCACTTACTGTTTTAGAGCTGGTCTTCCTAAGAAGCAACTCCTTCTGGAAAAGAAGCAGCATAACGTGATTAACAATGTTCAATGTTTTAGAACCCACTGTGAAACTTAGTAACTCCAAACCATTTTTCCTTAGCTCGCCCAGCAAAAACCAAATGAAAATATTTTCACAGGGATCTTCCTTTACAATCCTAATTAATATTTCAGGGTTTTTTCATAGCTCCCTACCAATTTTACAAATAATAATATCAATAAAAACCCCATGTACAACAAAAATGCAGCCATGACCTCATTTTATATATTAGTGTATATTAAAAACTGCTCACACGCTATATTTTGCTGTGAGTTCTGAGATACTGAGCAAAAATATGCCAAAGAATATAAGTATTTCTTATACTTGTAACACCTACTGTGTGTTTTCACAGAGGGCAAACAGAATTTGCCCCTAATTGCTTGCCTATATGTAATTGCAATAGATTTTAGCTACTCTTTTGTCCTTCTCTGCAGTTTCTGTGTGGTAATAAGACCCAGGAGGGATGCAAAAATTAACTTGTACAATGTTAGGGTATCCTAATGTGTGAAACAGTTGAAACGTACCATTTTTACCCTCTCTGCAATTCTGTAAAGTGGGAAACATCTAAATGTTCTTCTCACATATGTCTGGGTGGTTCTACTGTGCTTTATGTAACAATCACGCTGGTTTCTTTAGTGCCTTGCTGAGGGGAATGAATACACTGGGACATGACAGAATAATGAGTAAGTCAAGGGGTATGAGACTGCTATATTTGTGGGTTGCTTCCAGCATCACCCACCCTCTTCCCTCTGCCTTAGTGAGACAGCATGTTTTCTTCCCTTGTGGAACAGAATCTGTTACTTTGGCTTGTCCATCCTGAAGAATAATTAGAAATGTACTGGAATATATTCAGTAATTAACATCCAATGATAAAACTTCAACTTCAGGCAGAATCTACTCACTATATATAGTGTTTGGTGAGAGTATAAAAATTGTTATGCTCAATAGTAAGGATGGATCAGCAAGCAAAGACAAAAAAACCAAGATAAAATTCAAGATATGTGGAGATTCCAGTATGAACAGGATATTCCATATTTGCCTCTGACTTCTGTTTTGGTCATGAAGCCTTACTTCATTGGAGGCTCTAAGGGGTGGAATATTACCATTCACCCATTGACACTGTGAGCTCTTCTTTTTCCTGCAGTGTTTTCCCTCTCTCTTTGAAGACACTTGGAGAGCTTTAGTGGAAACAGTCCAAGAAAGAGACATGTAAATGGGGACACAATGGAAATTGTGAGGTGCAGATGGTAGGCCTACACCTCTTCTGTCATGAGATTAGTCTAAGACATCAGTATTCTAGGAAAAACATTCTGTGGAGCCTCATGACCACAAAATATCTTGTTTCAGATGGGAGTTGAAGAACGGGAGTAGGTAGTGGGAAAGCACAGAAGAAAGGAGTATTCAGGCCTAAGAAAAGCTCCAAAAATTGTCAAGCAGTCATGGAGATTTGAAGGAAAGGCAAAAACATTCACAGCACACTGTAAGGCAGTTCACAGGAAAGCTTCAATCTGCCTAAGTGATACGAAAGCTAGGACAAAATCCTTGTGCCAAACATGCTTAACTGCAACACATAAGGAAATGTGGCATTGTGATGGGCTGTCATGAGAGAACTTGCCCACATATAGCAGGATAGAAGGATTCTTAGCCAGCTGCATAAATTTCATTTTCTTCATTATATAAGATGTCCTCTTATTTTTGGTTTAAATTTCATTTTTTAAAATTTAATTCACTCACATTCACCACTCCTGCAACTGTTTCTTCCCTGATATTGACAAGTATGTAGGAAACACATTATGCATGCAAAGGAATACAGCTGACATTAAACTTTCAACAAGGAAAACTGTTCTACTTCAATACTCTAAACCTTATTATGTAGCAGAGCAGCTACTTCAGCTCCATGGCAAAAAACTGTGTAGTAGTTACTCCTCCTAGACAACAGGCTAACATAATTCTAGATGGCCCTTTTATTTGTTATTTAATTAAATATAGGAATACGTGGCAATTTTGCAATAAATTAAGAACACTTCACTTGGAATGTGCAAATGAATCACCCCATTTTCCACAATAAGGTAGCAAATTTCTTAAGGTCTAAAAAGGTGGATCTTTTTTTTCAAAAACTACATGATACCTTATGCAATTTTCATACTTTCAGGGAGCAAGATTAAGAGTTTTTATTTTGTAAGTGAAAAAATCACACAAAAGAAGGGTAAAATAAAGACCTCATATGGCAATGATTGTCAGTAAATATCTACAGACACCTGAGTGAGAGGGTCGTGGGATAGTGGAGGCCAAAATCCTGGTTTGTGAATGACAGGATGCCTTGAAGTAATTCACATACCAGATAGCAGCCTCAGCTGTTAATTAGTAACTAAATTGTGAAGAAGAGATGGAATTAGGAAATCCATCAGGTGCCTGTAGAGGGTCTGGCAGTGCTCCAAGAATTTGCTGACTTATAAGGGAGATGCACGTGGGTCGTAGTGGGAAGACGATTTAATCCTAGGATCAGTAATCTTTGATTTATCAGTCAAAATGTTGTCTGGTCCTGCTGTACTTACTTATTTGAAACAAATCTGGGAAAAGTTTTAATTCAAAATCAAACAAAAATATGCTTCCCACACCCTGCTGTCCTTTTCCAAAGAAGTCCATAGACAGTACAACAGTCAGAATGGATATCGGAAAGGTAGTTCAGACATGGGGATAGCCAAGGAAAAATCATAGCTCGACAAAGTGAGAAGCAAATGACAGAATAATTAATAGCCAGGGAAGGGTTTGGCAGCAATAGAAAGCAATCTGGAGGTAGCTAGAAGTCTAATGCTTCACTGCCTCTTGCTCATTTAAGACCATTCTGTGGCTATATAAGTAGTGGTGTATGTTGTAAACTATTTTTTAATAACATTTGTATTTTTAAATTCAGGTTATGGGAAATGCACACATCCAATAATTATGTATAGCAGATGTAAAATGAGTGCTTATTTTATCCAAAGTGAGAAAAGCTGATATTCCACTGAGTATCTCTAGTTAACAGATAATGTCAATAGAATAGGATGTTATCACAGGATAATGGTCTCCTGCTGCTTGATAAGTGCTGAGTCGAAAGCACAATGTTTATTTTCAAGGCAGGGGACATTGATCCTGTGACAACTTTCTATTTCAATGACATTCTTGCTATTACATGAGATTGATGCACTTATGACCATTTTGTTTAATGGATATTAGTTTTGTAAAGTGACAGCTGCTTATTGTGTGACTATTCAATATGCTACCTGTAGTCTGATTGGCTCCAAGAAAAGAACTTGACTGATAAGCATAAAGGATATAGATTTTTATTTTAAAAAAGGGAACTCTGCACCTATGAATCAAGTGCTTAATTTTTTTTATTCTTAATCTCTTCCATACAATAGATTTTTTACTTTGCAGGATTGCCTTTTGATATAATTCTCAGCAACAGTAATTTTACCCTGGAAAAAAAATAATGTAAGAATGAACATTGCTTTGCAAAACCTGATCCACTGAATGTTTCAGCATTTCAGCTGGGAGCTTTTCCCAGGTGAAAACCGGTAATTTGTTCTTTAGAGAAAAAACAAATAACAAAAATGCTTTCAGTACTGAAATTACTATTTTCCTGCTCTGGAGTAGACTATGTAACACATTAAAAACAGACAGCAGATGAATTCCCAAGAGTAAAACAACCTTTTACTGTAAAACACTTTCACTTCAAACCATGGAGTAAAGTTCTAGTGTGTGCTCTCTCTCCTTTTTACATTCCTGAATATTTTAGTGTCATCACCAAAGTTGAACTTTTAATTTTTTGTACTTTGTTTCATCTTGTAAGAGAAGGGAAAAGGAGATTATTTTTCACTACACTGAATTTTAGGCCTTAAAAGATGTTTTATACACACCAGATTATTTTGCATGCCTGAAAGACAAAGTCTAGTCTAGACAAACATCACTTAGCCTTCAGAAAAAAACCCCAAACCAACCTTATTTGAGTAGCAGCTAAGGAAAGCCCTACTTAAATTTTCAAATTTGGCATTGCTTTCATGTGAGTAGCAGTGAAAACAGGAGAAGGAGGAAAGGTATAAAAGAATCTGATCCATTTTCTCATTGGGGAAAAATGCTTTTCTGCAAATGTAATATCAACTGTGTCCAGCAGTAGTCCTATTGATTTTAGAGGGTCAAAGTACTTTATTACACTGAAAGTCACAAGGAATGTGACCTGGATGATCTAGTGTTAAGCAGAGGACTTAATTATTTCTATTTTCTTGTCAGTGCAGTAATTTTACACTGCACATTTATGATAACGTGGGAGGCATAGTGCATGCATTTGTACATGTGTGGGAGAAAAATAAGGAAAAGTAATTAGCTGAAGCCTCCTCACATGCAGTCAGGAAGCAGAACATCACTGTACATTTTATTAAATTACATAATTTAAAAAATAATTCTGAAAATTTTAAGGGAGCTCAGTTTAGAAGGGCACTATAATAAGCGAATTTCAAACTACAGATGTAGTTTGGATACATCCCAATACAATGTTTAATGGCAGTCAAAAACCCTCAAAACACGTAAGAATGTGCTTGGCGATTTTTCTTTCAATCCAGATCAAATAATGGAAAAAAGATGTGCTCACACCTGCATTTCTAATTGTTTTTTCCCTTGAAATCTATAAAATGATACAGAAAACACTCTGAAATCTGCAAAAAGACTGAATTTGGTGTAAGAGAGAGATGAAGGCTGGCTTAGGTAATGTTCATACATAAACCATAAGCCAAATTTTCTACTGATAAAAGTTATTTTTTATTTATAGCAACTAAGAATATGTTTGTATAAATTTTTTCTCTTAGATGATCCCTTTTCTCAGATGTCCATCATCTTTCATAGCTGTAGGAAATTCACCATTTCCTTTCAATGAGAAAGACATTTCAAGGACTGGACCATGGTTATTGAGGGCTATTTTACAATACATCAGGAGGACTAAAATTCGGGTTGGTTTGGCTCGGTAAGGAAGATAATATGTGAGCACTTTAATGCTAATAACTAGTTTTAATGAACTTTTGAAAAATCTTTAAAAAGACTTTTGAAAATCTTAAAAAAGGACATTATCAGGATTTAAATACTCGTAGGAAGTCAGAAGATTATTTTAACTTTCCAATATTGCCATATATGCAGTAAGAATCATGTTAAAATCATCTCAAGGTGACAGGTGGGTGTGTCAAGGTCTGAAGAAACTACGGCTGTGGGATAAAAGCCCCGAAAATTGGGATTTTTAACTGGTACGATAATATTTTCTAGCAAAATCAGAAATTATTCTTAGCCTGCTGATGATACCAAGGTACATGGAAATCCAATAGAAAGGAACAGGAATATAAAAAAAGCCTTGGTCTTGCGCATTTAATCACTCTACATTTCCTTATAGTGCTAGATCTCATCAGTTTTCCTTCGTGCCACAGGGAAGCTACAGGTATGGAGACACAGCTTATCCGGGTCATATCTCCATCTCCTAGGAGTAAACGGAGGGCTCAGTGGGACAGAAGTGTTTCACTGCCTCGATCTGCTTTGAAGTTGTTACAGGGTTTCTGGAGAGAGGGGGATGGAGTTTTCTAAGCTTTGTGCACGAAAGGATTTCTGCAATATTTCTCACGAAGGAAACAGGCCTTGTCTGTAGTTTGTAGAACAAAGAAAGCAATTACTGGAACTGCCCAGGACTGACAGCCCCAAGACCCAGAAAATACTTCATTTGTGAAATGGAGAACAAAGTTTACATATAGGTAAAAAATAGTGTCACCTGATCATGATGGTTAGGAACTGGAGCCCTTTCCATCCATTTCACATCCTTGGAATAAAAGTGCCTGTTGAAACCAAAGCCAAGGCATTAGTCCTTATGACCATCCTAATTCCAAATGAGTTGCACTACTCTTGGAACAAATTCTGAACTTGAAGGAAAATGGAAGGGAGAAACTAGAGCAAAATTATTTCAGCCTTGTTCTCACTGTGGAAAAAAAAGAGTGGGGTAAGGAAGACTTTTAGCAACCATGCATGTATGTGTGAGAGGTAGTTGAACCTGAGCAGAGCTGTGGAATCTTAGACAATGAAATACTACATAAAGAACTGTCTGTCTAAGAAACAGTTTGCTTATCAGAGAGATGAATTAATTTACTGCTGAGAAAAATGACAAATCAATCTAACAAGATACCTGTCAAAACTATCTCTCTGTTCATTTTCTTATCTAGAATATGTGCCATAACCCTATAGATAAAAAGAAAAACTTAAGAAAATAGTTGGAAATTAGCCTGATTTGTACCCACATGCTTTCATTTGCGTCCACTGCTATCAAGTGATTGACAGCATAACATAAATCAATTTTTTTAAAACTTATTAATATGATATGAACTGCAAAAAGATTAAAGTCTCATTTACATAACCTGAGATGAAAAGAGGTGAAATATTGTAATTATCTTTTCAAGCTAAATTTGCACTGCCATTTAAAATTAACCTATGCAAATGACAGGTTAAACCCCAGGAAAGCTCCAGCTCTGTTTGAAAAAAGTACAATCAATTTCCAATCATGAGTGTGTTTTTATGCTAGCCCTTCAATTAGCCACTTGAATCCATAAATATATGCCAATATAATGAAAATTATTTTCTGGCCTTGTTTTGCTTTTGGCTTTTAGCCCCACAAAAGATATTAGGTTGTGAAGTCTGCATCCTTGCTTGCATTGAGTAGCACTCTAAATAGTACATGAATCATCTATAGAGTAATGTGATGTGTTGCTTAGCCCGAGTGAAGATAGTTGAGCACAATTATGTCCATGAGTAAGCTGAGGATCTATACTTTTTATAGTTCATGGATGCATGGGATGATTTTGGTAAGATTTGCATGAGCAAGAGTTTTTTAAAGGATCCCAGTCCTGTTGTGAATCCGAGAAGGAAGGAGATCTATATTTGGCTTTTTTTTCCCAGCAGATTACACCTTGGTTTATACATAGTCTGAAAATATTTTCAAAAAATAGAAGAGAGCTTACATTTCCATGTCATTCTTCCCTGGCATGGGAGGAATTTGGATACAGATGCAGACACAAATAATTTTCCTTAGGAAACTGACATGTTTCATCAGGTGGATCCAAGAAAATGGAATATGTTACATGAGCTATGAACTTAGCCTTAATCATGTGCCCTCTAGGCAGATATTTCACACTTGGCAGTTGGAGGTCTCCTTAATCATGGCCAGCTTCAATTATTTATTAAGGGCAAATAAAGAGATGGAAATTTTAGTGAATGCAGGCCAATGCCTAAATCAGAGCAGCAGGGTTTCCTGGGAAGGAGGACTGAATGCGTCTGGAAGTTCCTTTGTATGTATGAAGTACTGGGCCTGAGGCTTGTGGGACAACAAATGACTTCCACTGCTTCTGAAGAGAAGGGGTTCTTTTCTGTCTTATTGGTAGCATCCACAGAAATTGTCAGTCAGAGAGTACCGTGAAGTGAAAACCTCCAACCTTCCCAGCTGGAAAGTGTTCTTTTTTCAACATTTGAGGTGGGTGTAATTTGAAAGTTGTGTAAACAGTCAATTTTGTTTTGGCAGCCAGTCTACAGGCAAAGGAGCAAAGAAAGCCTGATTTATGATAGGTTTATATATTTTGTCTCCTACAACACCCTCCCATTCCACTGCAAGAACCACAAACTCAGCACTGAAATATTTCTAGATCTTTTCTGTCTTCCTGAAGACTATACTTATACTGTTGCCAGTTTCTGTCAGTTTCAACCTACTTTCTGGGTGAAAAGCAGTGTACATCCTGTGTCTAGTCTAGATAACAACATGTACAAATTGATCAGATAGTGAATATGTGCTGAGTGGCCCAGCAGTGGTTGTCAAATACTAAGTTCTGTCTGCCTTTTCTTCAGTGGGAGTACTAATATGGTCTCTACCATCTTGTGAGACACCAATTTTCACAAAATGCACGTAGCAGCTTTGAACCCTCACTGAAAAATTTGATAAAAACTAGTCAATGAAAGAATGTCTGTCAACCTGTGCAGTCATGTCAGATATTTCCTTGCCAAATCAGACTGTAAAATTGAGGGGAGGGGAAGGGAAAGAGAAAGGGAGAGAATTATTCAAACAGTAATGAAAGGAATATTTCTTGCTGAAATGAAAGACTGAAACATTTAATTTAGCTTGACACAAAAGGTTCCATTCACCGTGAAATCAAATATTTTGTTCCAAGGCACTTGTGAGAAAATAAGGAAAATGAAAGACTACAGTCAAAAGCTGACAGAGGAAAAGCCTTACCCTTGCAAAACAAATTCTCAGAACTATCTCCACAAAGCACTAGACATCTGAATTGTACTACTTCTATATTTGTAAGGAAGATTAATTCCTATTTTTCAACTTTTTTTGCACTGCTGAACTATCCACACCTTTAAGGTATCTGAAATCCCACCTCTAGTTCCACTTTTATAAGATGCTTTCAGAGTCACAACAGGTGAACGTGAATGTGCATGTCAGAGAGAAAGAGATAAGGTTTATAAACAAACTAAAACCATGTTGGCAAGTATGGAGAGAAAATAAGAATACTTCTATCCACCAGAAATATTGTGTTTGACACCCAGACTCTCCAGAAGTTAATACACATGTAACTGTAGGGAGAGAAATTTATTTGGTTTGGTGTGGAATTTAAGGTGTTGCTTACCATCTGAAAATTTGTATCAGGTGCTGAGCATTTATGGACAAGAATTTATCGTTTAGGACTACAAACAACTTCTTACTCTGATTATTTTTGACACTCTGTTATCAAAAGTTTCTTCTCACTTCTGATCTTAAAACTTAGAAACAATCACCTGAGGTGTTATAGTACTGAAGTGTCATACTGATGTGTTGGTACTTTTGTATAAAGCATCTCAGGCCAGAGGTTACTGAGTTGCTGGTGGCTAGGTTTGAAATGGTGGGAGGAATGCCCTTTGAATTTCTGCTTTAGCAGCCCTGAATGCTGAAATGCTCCACTCTGACTCCAGGTCTTGGGAGGATCAGGTGAAACTAGCTTTCCTTAAGAAGGTAAAGATAAAGATGAAAAGATTTAGTGGCTTGTATTCATTTGCCCATGGGAGGGGGCAAGGAAAGGGCAACTGCAGGTGTTAGCCTGAAACTCCCAGTTGTCCACCACAGAGAATAAGGGAATAATTGCTTCTCTGTATGAATGCAAGAAGGGAAGTCTCCTCAGAAGATTTTACTAAAGGGAGCTTTTGGCACACCATATTTAAGAATATCCTGGTGAAAGTGGAGTTTGTTTGTAAAACTGTCAATTAGTGTTTTACTGTCACTTATTTAAGAACTTCTGTGATGTGTGCCCACTTTTACTGTGTTGCTCTAGAAGAACAAATGCCTCGACCCCAAAAATGTGTATCAGTAATTTTTTGCCTAGGAGATATTCTATTCTGGACCCAATCTGTTTTTCTCTGGCTTCATAACACAATAATTTAAGTCATTGTCTGAATATAAGTGAACTGTGATGCTGTCAAATTCTGAGTTCTGGATCTTATAACTGATCCCTGATTGGTTTGATGAAATGATCTGATGATACTTTTGTGTCTTGTCCTTTATCTACTTTTTCCTTGTTTAATGATTGTTATGTTGAGGAACTTTTGGTGATACTAGACTTTATAAGACAACAAATCCAAAATTTATTCTACCTCAGACAACCTGGAACTTAAAAGTGTAGGTTTTGAATGCTGAATTCTTTGTAGCCTTAAATGCTACAATTTTCAGTCAGCAGGCTCACTCTCTCTACCTGTGACCACAATAGGTGGCATGCCGGGTGCCCACAAGAACCCTGAAAGTGTTATGTCATACACCCTGAGGATTAAAGGAGAGAAAAAGTTGTGCTCTGATAAAGCTAATATCTTCTGTTGATAATTAAGAGTATCTGTGCCTGCCATTGATGTTTAGAAAGATTATGAAAAGAAAGGGTGCATTTGCATATAAGAGATATTTTTGTTCTCTGAAGGTCTCAGTAATATGTGTGTTGCTTCCAGATGACAAATGTCTTGCATTTAGACAGACTGGGTAGGGCAAGTGAAACAAATATGGGCATACTAATGTTTAGTGTGCATCTAACCATCAATCCAATTACATGGCATATTTCCCAATTTTTGAAAATTGAACCGTTCTTCAGAAACTTGTGTCAATCAAGAATCAAGTCCTCTAGTACTTGTTAGAGGCATATCAAAACTGAGCTGGATTGGAATGCATGCTGTGACTTCACATTTCTTTTTACATGTTTTCTAATGAGTAAAATGATCTACTCTCCAACAACATGCATAGTGAAGCTAATGTCTAAGTGCTATTGTTGCAGACTCTCTGCAAGCTTTGAGGTATTGGCATCATTTACACATGAGGCTGAGCTTCAGGAAAGAAGCAAGTTTCCAGTTATAATGGTATAGACTTCTGCATCTAAAGAAATTAAAAAGTCTGGAGAAAACCGTAATACTTATTTCTGTCCTCATCAAGTCTTACTAGCCCTTTGGTAAATGCTTTCCGTAGAGAATTATGTCAGTACACTCCTTTAAGCCTTTACAATGTGTTTGTAAAGGAGTAAACCTTGTGCAAATAATCAAAGTAAGGAAAAAATATTCTTACCAAGGGATGATTGAGTAAATGTAACATTAAGAAGTGAAAAAATTTTCCCTAAAGTGGGAGAGTTTCCTTGTCAGCATTCTGTGAGCTCTCTGTATTGCCAGTTTTGTTTGTCAGAGTCAGTTGTAAAGGGCAATAGTGAAACTGAAAACGCTGACTGACATAGTGGTTTAAACACAATTTTTCTTCATAATGATTTGAAACACAATTTTCAATTTTATAAAAAAAGATAGGAATATCCTTTATGAATACTCTAGCACCAAAATTACTTACACATAGCGTAGAATTTTTGTTTTATAGCGACCTTTTTGCCTTGGATTAATTTTTAAAGGTCTGCAATTTATTCTGTCTGTAGTCTGAAAAATTTAAATTCTGAATGTATCTACAAGAATGATCATAGACCATAAGCAGCAACGGAGGAATACATTCTCTGGGTTATCATTTCAGCACTGTGTACACAATATGTCAGAGTCTGAAACTTTCAAATTAATTACTACTCCTGGTGATGCTGAATGTGTTTTGTTGCCCTTCAAGCTTGCAATTAATATTCAGACAGTTGTGAAGGGAGGATAATTTGGTGATTTTCAGTTTATTCTTCCAGGGAATAAACAAGAGACGAGAATACATATTTCTCTTTTACTGCAGCTCAGAATCAGTTGATTAAGTTGTGTCTGCAACTGTACACAATCAATGTCAGTTAGAGTACAACTTTATTAAAGTTTTCTTGAATTTACATAACTTTCAGAACCATTACATGTATAATTTATCATGATGATGCAGTATCGTTGTAGGGTATTTATAAGCTTTGTGCAGTGGGGCAGAATTTCAAACCTGGTCCTTCATTAATTTTTAATTCAATAACTTAGCTAAACTAGGTGAGCACTGATAGCAAGAACAGCAAGAGCTTTGCCAGTCTTTAAATGAAAATGCTCTCTATGTTCAGTGCCTCTGTAACCCTGTGGGACAGAGTTTAATGTGCTTATGAAAGTGTGTTTACCTTCAGAATGTTCACTAAGTTTTTCTTCCAAATATTTTTTACCAGACTATGGTATGATGTTATAGCCAAACAGCTGCGGATTTTAAGTATTTAAATAAATTTTATCTATTTTAATTGAAAAAAAAAAAAAATCGTGGGGGTTTTGCTTGGAAAGGGAAGTGGTGAGGAAAACCTGAGGTCTAATATATATATGAAAAAACATTCTAATTTCTCATTTTCTCATATCACTTTGCTAGTCATAGCTCAAAGAAGGTATTTTAAAAGGAAAACATTTTCTTCTACATTTATTCAAATAACGACAAATACAAACTTCAGGAGTTAAGGACAGTTGTGAAAATAACTTAGATCATAGAAACATAGAATAGAATAATAGAATTGTGAAGATTGGAAAAGGCTTCTAAGATCATTGAGTCCAACCATTAAGTTAACCTAGCACCACCACATTCACCACCAAGACAAGTCCCCATCTTTTAAATTTGTCTTTTAAATACCTCCAGGGATGATGACTCAACCACTTCCCTGTGCGGCTTGTTCCAACGCTTGAAAACCCTCTTAGTGAAGAAGTTTTTCCTAATATCTAATCTAAACCTCCCCTGGTGCAGCTTTAGGCCATTTCCTCTTGTCCTGTCACTTGTTACCTGGGAGAAGAGACTGACCCCCAGCTCACTGCAATCTCCTTTCAGGTAGAGTTGTAGGTGGCCTTGGCGAGGGTGGGAATTCAGCCCTTACTTTCTTTAGCTGTTTGAAAATTTGTGTCTAATATCACAAATGCTCTGTCTCCTAAAGCTATACTTTCTGTATTGTTTGAGATGCTTTAGAAGGGCACCTTTTGTTTTCTGTGTACAAAGGATGATCTGTTTCTAATGGTTCCTCAATATCAATGAGGAAAAAGCGTTCATCATTGACATTCCAGCCATTGGAAACTGTTGAGAATAGGAGATAAATAGCTAATCCTACACTCATTGAATCTATGATAATAAGTCAATTTCTATTGATTTTCATGTGTTCTAAACAAAGCCTCAAGTGAATGGAAGACCTATTCCATACAGTTACAGTTATACTTGGTACTGGTCATTGGAAGTGCTCTTTCTGGATTAAGTTGACTTCTTGATCTCTCAGAAATGTGGATATTCTTTAGCCTGTGACTCTGTTCTCATTTCCTAACATGCATAATTTCTCACATAAAATACTCCAACATTATGTAGAATGTTAAATACAAATAATGCAATTCTGGGAGTGAAAGAAAATGGGAAGAAAAGAAAGCAGCTTAAACCTCTTCCCTCTCCACCCCCAAACCTCCCTCTTCTATGCCAGAAATAGAAACCGTGATGAGAAGTGATATTGTGGCTTTGAGACTCTCTTTGGGCTGCAGACAAGAAAGAACAAAGTTAACCTTGTTATATTTTTCCTTCCATAGTCTGAAGAAGGCCACATGGTTAAGATTTCACTTCTCATTTCTATTTCCAGGGCATATTTTCTCATCCTCTTCATAAAAAAATGGATTTTATAGCTACATGTTGATCCAGCAGCTGGTTTGTTTTTTAAATGAAAACGTTATCTGTTTATTATTCCGATACAATTTTAAGCAGTTTTACTCAGCATATTTGAATTTAAAATCCTATTAAAGATGCAATATTCCTCTACTACTTTGTCCCCCACTGCGCTGACATTCAGTTTCTCCATTTTGAATAGAAATATAATATTGTATATCTGTTCAGGCTGATGTAATTTCCAGCACTGAATTACCAGTCATTGGACTGCCTGTTCACCTTCCTATCATGGAAATTTTGTATTCGCACACATTTTTCTCCGCATTTACGAAATGAATTATTGGTCTGGCTATCTTGCAATTGCTTTACAGCAGCACTTTCTTTTTAAATCCAGGAAACTTATCCCTTTGCTTTCTACCATCTGATGGAAGCAGGAAGAATTGCTGAGTTAAGATAAACACCCTCATTTTGTGGTAGAGAGGGGAGGGGAATGAAAAGCAAAATGTTAATTTGTTTTAAAGTTAAGAGTACTGACCCATGCACTGAAGATAAGCATATCTAATTTTAAATCTTCCGTATCTATTGTAATGTCTAATTGCATAGTTAAATGAGCTGTAAAAGCAGAAATGCCGCTGTAACCTCTAAACAGTTTTACACAGTTCTAGAACATTTGAGATAACAGAAGAAAGCTTAAAGAAGCTTTTCTCCTCTAGTAATGCTAGTACTTCAGAGGACAGTGTTTATTGAACAGGAGAGGCTTTCTGCTTGGGCAGCACTTTCCTGTTACTCTGGACACACTTTAGATTTAAGGAGGCAATTGAATGCATCATGTGGGCTATGAACACTCTAAAAAGGTCCAAAAACATTAGTGGATCTGTCACTCAGTGCTCAATTCTCATCTCGGATTGATGTAATGTTGGAATAACTTGATTGAATTCAGTAACTTTATTCTAAATTAACATAATTGCTATCATAATTATTTAGCCTACAGAAGCATCTGGAGCCCCAAACTAGGTCAGGACACAATTTCACTAGGCTCTCTGCAGTACACACGCACATACACAGATTAATATGTCAGAGAGCTTTATCTATAGACTGCCTCTATCTGAATACCTTGCTTGGGGCAAAATAAAACAACGGAGAGGTGAATCTACTAGTCTGAGTGGTAGCCTCTGTGCTTGACTTCACTGAAAGTCCCACAGACTTTCTGTGCCTCTGTTCTCTTTCTAGAAAATGCTGATCGTAGCACTTCTCTTGTTTTATGAGAATAATTGCATTTAAAATTGTGAAGTGCTCAGGCACCATGGTAATGGGGAGATGCATAAGTGTTGTGGATAGACAAGGTAATCTGCATCCAATTGTTCATGCTTTATAGCCCTTAATGACAGATACTTCAGGGGAGTTGCTTATATCCTGAAGATGAGATGTGCAAGAATATTAGATTTTTTTACTACTGACGGGTAAAAAGGAAAATACAAAGTAGCTGTAAAATAATAACTTTTCTGCAGACTGTAAAGACTTCAAGTTTAATAACAGCAATGATTGTTTCTAAGGTTAAATGAAATCACAGTACTGTCTCTACAAAGTGGGAATTACATACACCTCATATAGCACAGCTCACATTTCCTGTAAATGTAAAGCACGACTTTGTTTCTACTCAGAAGTTTGAGTCTAATGATGCTGTAGGTAGTAATGAAACTTCTTGAAAAGAACATTGTGTATTGTTCCTTAACTCTGCCCTATCTGAATTGTCATTAATTTGTTGTGCCTAGCAAATGGAAAGTACTAGGACAGGAGCCGAGTGGCAGTTGCATCAAATTAATTTGGGATTCTGAAGTATCTTAATGTTCTTAGGGTGACTGTCTTCAGCGAAGCTAGGATATAATTTCAAGACATTGGAAGTTGACCTGATTAAACCTTCTTTTTATTTCCCAAACTATGAAGAATGACAGATACTGTGAGATCTATGCTTTCAGGATCTGACAATCCTGCTAGAAAGGAAAATGAGTTATGTAGAGAGAGAATTTATTTACCCCTTTTTTTCAGCAAGACCAGAAAGACCAGCTCTTCTGATAACACATCTTAGTACTCCTCAAGCTATCGACACTTATGTGACCAGTAAACAGAGTGACTGTGGTCATTCTTCTGATAGCTGTGTGAAATACAAAAGTCTTTATGTGCTTTTTAGTGGTACAGAATCCAGACTTATAATAAGTTCATTAACAACCTTTTGTAGCAGTTCTTCTCCATAAGAGATCTGGGCCTAAATGAATTTACTCCTCAAACAGACCATTTAACATTTGGTAAATGAGAATGGAATTTGTGTCTTTCCAAAGTTTCTACTAGTGCTTCTTCACTGAGCAGTTTTTTTGGCTGCAGGCTCTTCAGGCAGCTTAAGTTAAACTTGGAATGACCCAGTGCTGTACTATAAGTGATGGAATTGCACGAACATGATCGTGCCGCAAAAGGACTGACCAAAGTTTTCTGTATTAGATACCTGAGTTTAGATATACTTTCTAAAGAACAGCCTCAAAATTACTATGGACACACAACTTTTTTTTTTTTTTTTAAATTATTATTTTTTTAAAAATTAAAAAAAAAATTAAAAAACTATTTCTGGCTTGTCCTGAGTGCAATGGCAAAACCTGAGAGTGTACAGGGAGGCCAGAATACCAAAATCTTCTGGATGCTTGGTTTTGGTTTTCTTTTATGTTCCCATAATGACCTATTTTTCTTACATCTTTATCAGTACCTTTTCAGTCTGCATTTTAAATGCTTCAATACTTTCTCAGTAGC
The DNA here is from genome assembly GCA_013397915.1 of Daphoenositta chrysoptera. Taxonomy (NCBI): domain Eukaryota; kingdom Metazoa; phylum Chordata; class Aves; order Passeriformes; genus Daphoenositta; species Daphoenositta chrysoptera. The sequence goes on from VZRO01006552.1 coordinate 46,548, forward strand.
ATCTTAGAAAGTGTAGTTTAATGGAGAGAACTCTTAGAATTCTCTAGCCAGGAGAGAAGCACTTGCACATGGCTTGTGCATTCTTGCTCCAGTGGTGGTTGCTTTTTTCCTAAGTTTTGTATCATGACCCAGATGTCTGCAACTGGAATTTCATAGAAAAATATGTGACTAATACTTTGCCTCAGTATTATATAATCAAAAGTAATGCCTTCTTGAAATACAAGTGTCTTTGAGGATACTCTCTTCTGAGTAAACAAAATACTTTTGCCGCAAATTTCCAAGTATCATGAGTTTCAAGGGAAAGAGTGTGAGGAATTTATTTTAGCAAGCCATATGGTAAAAGATTAATGGATTATTTGCTTTAAGAACAGTTGAAAGAAATGTAGGGCTCTGTTTTTAAATTTATCAGAAATCTAACTATATAATTGAGTTAAAGTGTGAAAATGTCTTAACTGTGATTGTTGCTTGCCACTTGATTTCTCAAATGAGGGAGACTTTTGCAGTTGATCTACACAAGACCAAAGCATTGGTTTACTGTGCCATATAAAGTGAGCAAAGATGTTTTTACATTGCGTTGAGATGTTTGTGTCACTGGCTTTACTTATGCCACGGTTTACAGTTATTGTAGTTAGCCAGTGCTGGAAAAGATAAAATTAATGCTATTAATTCAGCTACAAGGTTTGTGGATCTGTGAGCAATTGAGCAACATAACTAGGGGTCACTACCTGGATTAATGATGCTTCATGTCTTGGATTGATCATATCTAAATGCTAATCAATTCCAACCAAATGCCTGATGCTGGTTCTTTATTTTTTTTTTCCCAATTTGTTACTTGTAAGTAGTATGGAATCAAACAAAGATATTAAGCTCCCATGTCAATTAAACTGCTGTTGCTACCGTAATTAGCGGCTGCTTCTTATGACAGATTTAATTAGAAATATCTATACTTGTTTTTACACAAATAGGACAATTTGTTCTTGATCAATTAAAGTAACTCTGCATTTCTTGTATATTTTTATGAACAGGTAGCATCCCAAGGCTGCAGTTATCTTATGTGATGGGCAAGGAACTGGGATGAGTGACTTAGCGGATGAAGTGATTTACCTACTGATATAAAAATATTTTGAGACCAAACTCTGGATGGCAATGTCAGCTAAAGGTGGCATTCATGTCAATAGAAAGAGAAACTTTAAAAATTCACACTGAACACGCTTTCTCTGTACTTAATAAAACAACTTCTTTTCTGATATTGAATGAGAATTTTTACAGACCAAGTACTCCTTTTGTGTGTGATGCTTATTGGACAAGGAAGATTGATTTGCCTTTCTCAATGTCTTACATTAAAATGATTTTTTTTCTCTAATCTCTTTTTTTGCAATAAAATTTCATCTGGTCATGGGTGAAGCATTTAACTCCTAGATACCTTGATCACAGCTTTCCAATTGTTCCTGGAGACAGAAAATTTTATCTGAAATATGAGAGTTTACAGGCTGACCATATGCCCTGTCATTGTGGCATGAGTTATATAAGTGATTTTCATATTCCTGATTATTTTCCAGCTGGTGTCAATGACACACAGTATACTCATAAAATGTATATGTAAGAATAAGGCTAAAGGATGTAGTAACAGGGTTGAGGCAGACATTTCCAGGAAAGCACTGCTTTCCCCTTTTCTCTATTTGAGTGCAACAGCATCTCTTTCTGTTCTCTGGTGTTCACTAAATCTCTTTATTCCTATACAAAATCATGTGAGCAGGGATGAGCAACACTGTAGGATAAAGGTTTTATATCTGAGTCATAGAATTCAGAGATGGAGAAGACCTATCTCATGTTGCAGTTCTGCTTCCTGTTCTGGATAATTTGTCTAAATATATTTTTCTCTCACTGCGTTCAGAGCATCTGCACCAAAATAGTATACAAACACATGAACTGGAGTATGATAGAGAGTTAATATTTTATCATAGAGAGCTCTAGGTGCCTATGACAGCAGTGTGAGAAGCTCATTTAAGAAGTCTGTGAGTGTTTTGCTGGTAGGATTGTACTCATGACACCTACTTCTTGCATAAAATAAGATTTTTTTTTTCTGGTTGTTTGGATGAAGCTGCCTGCTTTTATTATCTATTTATTATTGAGATTTGACTCTCCTAAGAAGAGCAGCTTCTTTAGTATAAGAAAGACTGTTGAAAGGAAAGACAGTCTATAATTTTTCTGCACTATTCTTAACTTCTGTGGTTCTAATGAGTTACTAGAATGTAGTTGTAATGATAGTAGCCATACAAGATGTTTGTTTTGGTTTCATTATGAAATATCTAGTTTCAGTTATCCAAAGCTGCTAGTGAAGGCAATATGCTTGTCATCAGAAATAGATTTTTTTCAGTAGACTCAATACCAAAAATTACAAATTTGGCTTAGCAGTTAGTGAAGCCGTTAAATTTCTTGTCCTTTAACTTCATTGTATTGTAACTACAATTTCCACAAACCTAATTGCAAGAAGAAATTGTACAGAGATGGTCCCAGACAAGAGAGATAACTATACAAACTGGTTTTTTGGAATGCAGAAAGGTCGTTTTGGTTTTTATTTTTCCATATTTTTCTTTTGTTTTGTTCCATTTTGTTTGTTTAATTTTTTGTTTTGTTGTTGTTTTTATTTTTTGTTTGGTTGTCTGTTTTTAAGGGGAGGGTGTGGGGGAGGCTGGTTTTTGTGCTAATATTTATTTTCATGGTTAGTTCAATCTCCTCTGATTCTATCTTTTGACTTCAGCTTCTTCTGCATAAAATAAAAGATTTTACCTTGCCATCTGAATACCACTCTAGGGGTCTTTTCCCCAGGCACACACATCCCCCTTTCCCCTCCAAAAGAAAAGCAGTGTAAAAACACTATCTCTGGATTTGGAGATGTTATGCTATTTTTTTCCACCCACGACGATTTTAGAAAATTTATTAAAATGACTTGCAAAAGGCAAATGATAGCATTTTTCTGACTCTAAGAATAATATTCAGTGGATTTTGCGCTTATTATTCTAGCATTTCAACTTCTAAGGCATACTTCTCATTATCATACTAGGGCATGTTACAGAGTTCAGTGACCAGAAGCATCAAGAAGTAATTAAAAAAAATCTCAAATGGTATCTAATTAAAAACTGTTCCAGGCAGAATGAATTAAACATCCTTAAAGTTGCTTACTGCATCCATCTTCCTAATGTCTGAAGGAGGTGAGTTTCAAAGGTGAATCATATAATGGTAAAAAAGCTCTTGCAGTAGGTAACTTCAGAAATGGAGTAGACAACAATAAACTGGAATTACAGAATAATCACGAGTGGTAAGTTACATCATCAGATTTCTTGACTTGTCAAGAAACATTAAAAAAAAAAGTTTTATTGGCTACCAAATCCAGACCCCTAAGAGCTGTAGGTGCTTTTGTGACAGATGAGGGGGTGTAATGACATCAATCAGATCCTTGGGTGGAAGCCAGTGCAAGGTGTTAAGAGGAAGGCTAATAGACTGATATGCTAGCTTAGTTTGATATCTGATCAAGCCATTTTGTTAAATGAAATCCTAATATCACTTCCAGTCTTTCTTTGCTGGAAAATCTGTTGAACTCTCTTCCATTCATCCCATCTCACATCCCTATTCTTTCTTGTTCCTTCCCTACTCCCTATTTAAGTCTCAAGAAATGTGTCTGTTAACTATATATGCATTGTGAAAGGCTAGCAATCCAAATTCTCATCCATTCCTACAGCAAAATTTTGTGTCTGTAAAACCACTGAAAGCTTTAAATGGAAACCCAGTTCAGAGTCACAAAGCTAAAATATCCAATGTAGAATTTACTGACAATGACAAAAATGAATGAAACCTATCTGACTTGACAAAATTAATGGCCAATAAGTTAACAGTTTAAAGAAGCAATGGCTTGCTGTCTGCAGAGTTTGCTAAGCAGTAGTTCACAACAACACTAATGTTTAAAACTGCATAAATTGTGTACGTGGAAAGAAGGGTATCTGATAGTTACCATTTTGTATTCTTTACAAAAAAACGCTTAAATATTATTAAAAAAAAAATCAGTAACTCACTATCCTGAGGTGTATGGACAAATTACACATTACAGTTACTGAAGATAATGCAGCTTCTATTCTAAACACTATTAATTTGTTAGTTATTATATAGATCCAATAAATAAAAATAGATTAAACTCTGAATAGATAGAAAAAAATAATAAAATATGTTTAATTCACTGAATGACCCACTAAGAAGAAATAATTCTACTTCTAAGTCCAACAACGGCCATCTATGACTTGATACACTGCAGAGTATGAATTGTATTATCATTTAAAAATTTTATTTTATCGTTCTTTAGTGAACACTGTTAGGATGCTGCTGTTTAACTAATTGCTGTAGGAAATGCCCTGTTACTTAGACGCTATGGCTGAGAGCATTATGCAGACTTCAGGAGCCTGGGGACAAAAGTAAGTCTACCAGCAGAGCCCACTGCACTGAAGACATATAAATTAAAAAGATTAGAACTGACTGCTCTGGGCAGTGTAGAGTAATGATTTTTAGGCCAACACAAGATTCCAGATGCTCCAGGAAAATCCCATGATGAGCAATGTTAACTGATGTCAAATGCTACTGAAAGATCTAAGATAATAAATGTAGCAACGCCAGTTGGTGTTGAAAGCAGGTGGTTAGCCATGTTCCACAGGGCAATCTCTATGCTGCGAAAAATCAAAAAATCTGAAGGAAATATGTGTTTAGGAAACCCAAACCCACAACCAAAGTATTAATTTTCTCTAAGTGCCCCTGAAACTGCAAAAATTTTTTTCTAGTGTTAAAGGAAAAAGAATTGTCCTTAAATGTAAATATTAAACTCAGTACTGTATAAATGTATATTAAATTATAAACCAACAATTTATACATAACAAGTTTTCATTATATAAAAATCTGTCTTCCCAGTAATAATAATTATATACACTAGTGAGTGCATCAGGTTTGGTGATTTTTCAGAGGAAAAATTATCATTAAAAAGTTGTTATGGAATATGTGACTAAGGAGAACTAGTTGTAAAACAGGTGCAGACAGAAGCATTTAAAAAGACTGAAGTTTAAATGAGAGTTTTAAGTTATGTTGTATCCATGATATGAAGTGACAGAAACATGCCTGGAGGAGCTTGAGTAGATTCAACACAGGTCTACTGTTCATTTTGATTAACAAAAAAAGGAAATACAGAATAGATGCCAATCCTCATTAGTAACCTCTGCATAGTGGAAACCAGGCAGATAAAGATGACTTTGAAAGATTGTGCTTATCATGTATCATCAAACCACAGGCAACAAATATCCAAGCAATAATCAACCAAAATATAAATTGGTGTAGAGTACAGTGAACCAATGCAATAGATACAGGGGAAAAAAGGCAGAATCTAAGAGTTTTGCCTTACAGACATAAGGCAAAATGGGCTGAGGATTTGGTTTGCTCTTGAGGAAGATATATAGGGTTCCATTACAGTCTGGTGTTTTGGTTTTTTGTTTTTAATTGGCAGGGGATTTGTTACTGTAGCTTTGAGGTTATATGTTAAGGTGTAACAATCCATTAAGCAGCAGAGAATAAAATTTTTTTGTTATTCATTTTAAGTGACTTATGAGATATAGGAAAACTGAACTGTGGGCATGGTGTGCAGGAATGACTGGTGCAGGCACAGTAAAGCTTGCTAGGATATGGTCAGATTTTGATGACTGATGCTGCAGCTAACTAGTTAGACCTTTTTTAACCTTTTTAGAGACACAGGCATTATAGTCTTCACATATTGCTCAGTGGGAAACTAACTGTTAGTAAAAGTCTGTGGAAAAGTTTTATGATTCTTAGTCATTGGCCCTGGGTCAAATCTAATGAGCATGAAAAAGAGTGACTCCCATATCCTCTAACATTTTTCCTACATAGTTCTTAAAGTTCTTTTTGTCTATAGAGCAACCAGCTAATCTAAATACCCAAAGTAGTTTCAGTGGATGCAAAAATAAAAAATAAAAAAATCTTGTCTCACCCAGAATCTGAATCAATCTGTGAGTGAGTTTGCTTACCCTACCCAGGATCTGGCTTTTTAAAGAAGGTTCTATAAACTAATCTGCTACATTTTTGATTGGTTATATTTTGGTTATCTCTCAAATACCAATTATTAGACAGTTTTGCCTAATTACTTTTCTGTAATCAGGAACTGCTGGCTAAGAAAAAAGAATTGTCATATCTTGAGATATGGTATCCAGGGAGGTCCATATCATTCTTACAGGATTATATTAAGAGTGGATTAATTGAATGAGTCCCTATTCTTATTACAATCTCTCCTTATTAGAATGGATTAATTTATCACATTTTCTCTCCTCTTCACAGTCTTTGACATAAGAACGAATTATCACACTTTTCATTGGTGTTTTTCCAACTGGGTGATGGTTTCCTTGCTTTTCAGCCTGTTCAGAAAAGAGAGGAACATTAGCAACTTCTTGTAATGAACTTGTATGTTGGAAGATGGAGGCATAGGGAGGGTTATTTTATAATGAACTGCAGCGAGAACTCTGTTCCAGAAGATTCTGAATACCTGGCAGATTTCTGTTAGTGGGATTCAAGAAAAAATGTAGAGAGGAGTGTGACTTCTTTACAGTCATATTCTTGATTTTGGTTTAAGGAAAATAGCTGAGACATGAGCAACTACTGTTGTTTGCTGACTGTTGTCTTTCGAAATCTTCATAGCTTCATATTTCTTTGGATCAGCTTTCAAGTCCATGCATACTATAGCAAGTGTGCTATGCTAAGGTGGCTACTCAAAAAAATGCAGTCATTTTTTGATATTGCAAAACTTAATTTTCCTTCTGAAATAAGATGCCACGGTGGAAGAGCACCTTGCACATAAAGTATATTTATCCTGTATTTCAAAGTGCAGATCAAGTATGACCTTAACAGAGACAGCTCTGACATATTTTTAGGGGAAAACAGAGCTTTGTGATAGAATCACAGCATCATTAAAGTTGGAAAAGACCTCTAAGATCATTGAGTGCAACCATTAACCTATCTTGCTGGGTCTACCACTAAACCATGTCCCTAAGCACCATATCTAGACAGTTTTTGAACACTTCTAGGGATGGTGATTCCACCATTTCCCTGGGCAGCCCATTCTAATAATTGACAAACCTTTCAGTGAAGAATATTTTCTAATATCTAAACTAAACTTTCCCTGGTACAACTCAAGTATGATTTCTCTTGTCCTTGTTACCTGGGAGAAGAGACCGACCTCCACCGGTCCACAACCTCCTTTCAGGTAGCTGTAGAGAGTGATAAGGTCTCCCCTGAGCCTCCTCTTCTCCGGGCTAAACAACTCCAGCTTCCATAGCAGACCCTCATAGCACTTGTTCTCCAGACCCGTCACCAGGTTCACTGCCCTTCTCTGGAGACACTCCAGCACCTATCTTGTCATGAGGGGCCCAAAACTGGACACAGGACTAGAGGTGCAGCCTCACCAGTGCTGTGTACAGCGGGACGATCGCTGCCCTGGTCCTGCTGGCCACACCATTGCTGACACAGGCCAGGATGCCATTGGCCTTCTCAGCCACCTGGGCACAGCTGGCTCATGTTCAGCAGGCTGTCAGCCAGCAGCCCCAGGCCCTTTTCTGCCAGGCAGCTTTCCAGCCTTTCTGTCCCCAGCCTGTTAGGATTCCATGCGGTTTTTGTGACCCAAGAGCAGGACAGGGCACTTTGCCATATAGAACTTCATAGCCTTGGCCTCAGCCCATCAATCCAGTCTGTCCAGATCCATCTGCAGAGCCTTCCTACTCTCCAAGAGATCAGCAGTTCTGCCCAAATTGGTGTCATCAGCTTGCTGAGTGTGCAGCCAATTTCCTTATCCAAATCATTGATGAAGATATTAAGCAGAATTGGTCACATCACTGAACCCTGGGGAACACCACTTGTGACTGACCACCAACTAAATTGACTCCATTCACCATCACTCTCTAGGCCCAGCCATCCAGCCAGTTTTTTAACCTAGCGAACATTGCACCTGTCCAAACCAGGAGCAGCACTTTTTTCAGGAGAATGATGCAGGAGACAGTGACAAAGACTTTAGTAAAGTGCAGGCAGACAATACCCACAGCCTTTCCCTCATCAGCTGAGCAAGTCACCCTCTCATAGAAGGAGATCAGGCTGGTGAAGCAGGACCTTGCCTTTCACAAACCCATGCTGGCTAGATTGTGCTCCCGTGTGCCGTGTGATGGCTCTGAGGACGATCTGCTCCATGACCTTCCCTGGCACCGAGGTCACGCTGACAGGCCTGTCGTTCCCAGGAGGTGCCTCAGCACAGCACTGACAGGCTAGAAGCATGAAGAAAATGTTATTACCATCCTGTTTTATGGTATTAATATGTAAATAATATTTGATTTTATGTGTTTTTTTTCCTCCAAGCTGAATTAGGATGGAGATCATACTTTTCTCGAACAGCTCAATCGCTGCAACTCTAGCAGAACGAGTGGAGTCTGGGCACTGCCAAGGCACTAACGACTCTCTAAGATGTAGACTTGGATTCTGTATTCTGGTTTAGGCATGCACGGATTCCTACTCCAAAATGGGTTGCATGGGTAATTTTCTCTGCTCTTTCCTCTTACATTAGTCAGTGTATTTTATGTGCTTCAGAGGTGGTAAGTCACATCTCATGCACAACCATGCACAATCCTATATATTATATTATATTTTGTTTGTATACAAAGCAGTAGAGGAAGAATAATTTCCTTGTTTCAGCTAGTTATTAGTTTGTGCTATAAACATGAGGAGTAGTGACCTTTGTAATTTATTTATTCTTACCAAGCTATTTCTTTAGTAATATCTTATAGGGGTGAGGCAGTTATGGCAATTATATGGTGCATAAAATCTATTCTCCTTTATACATATGAAATTTACTTAGTTTTAATTTCATACAGCGTCTCCCCATGCTTGTACTACAAAGCCATGCGAATAAAAATGGTCTTCAGAATACAATTATAGGCATACTGTAGATGTTGTCTAAGTCTAGTGCCTTCCATACAAACAAAAAAATGGTAATTTTTCAAATAACTTCTAAGGAAACCTACCACGCTTTTTTTTTTTTCTTTTTTGGCTGTTAAAAATTATCCTCCTTTTGTTATATTTTCTAACTCAATTTTAACTCTATTCTTTTCAATGGGATGCCATTCAAAGGAGATGATTTTCCTGCTCTGCTCTGCACTGGAGTGGCCTCACTTTGAGCCCTGTGGGCAGTTTTTTGGCACCACAACAGAAAAAAAGACATTAAGCAATCAGGGAGCATCCAAAGGAAGGCCACAAGGATGGTGAAGGGCCTTGAGGAGAGGCTGAGGTCACTTGTTCTGTTCAGCCTGGAGAAGAGACTGAGGGGAGACCTTACTGCTGTTACAACTTCTTTGTGGGGGGAAGAGGGGCAGGCACTGATCTCTTCACTCTAATGACAGGACTCAAAGAAATAGCATGAAGCTGAGTCTGGGGAGGTTTAGGTGGGATATTAGAAAAGGTTCTTCACCCAGAGGCAGGTTGGGCACTGGAACAGGCAACCCAGGGAAGTGGTCACAGCAACCCTGACAAATGTTTGGACAGTACTCTCAGGCACAGGGTGTGACTCTTGGGGTGTCCTGCACACGGCCAGGAGTTGGACTCAGTGATCCTGGTGGGTCCCTTCCAGCTCAGCTTATTCTATGATTCTGTGATGCTATGAATTAGCTTTGCATAATATTGTCCTCCTGACAACACAATCCTGGAGGATCTCCCTACTAGCCTGGCGTCTAGGAGCTCGCTAGGCCCCATGATACCTAAATTCCTTAATGATTTCTTCAACTTCTTTTTGTAATGGTTAGAGTGGGAGAGGAAAGCTTAGAAACCAGCCATTACATCTAAGTATATTGACTGCTCAATTATGTTCACACATTAAATGGCTGATATGAATTATGGTTCTGGTGCCATAAAAATGTTCATTATTTCCTGTTAAGGGCTTTCAAGTGATATAATTTCCGGATCTTGGCCCAGAAGTTTGGAGCTGTAGATGCAACGGCTGCGCCTCCAATGACACTTCACTAATTGTTTTGGCATGTTACATTAATTACATTCTGTTCAGGAATTCTCTTCTCCTGATTGAAGTGCTCTTCCTGTGTGTGGTGTGAGTATGTTGTTACATGCCCTGCCTGGCAAAACAATAGGGTCTCTTTACTGTGTGCCCTTTAACTTGAATAGTTTCTCTGAGATGAAGAGGTGTAGTTTTGTGTTAATAGAGGACCTGCACGTTGAGTTATAATTTTACTGTTTAATTTTTCTTTAGGAGAGACTCTTGTGGTATAGAGATACAATTAGGTGGAAAAAATAATGGTTCATTTCCATTCTTCTTTTTTAATGGCCATTTTAGAAATAAAGATATTGAAGCTTGAGACTCTATGAACCAATCCTTTTTCAACCAATTTCTAGTTGTCTCAACTTGTCTGGTCAAATCAGGCAATCAGACACAAAATCTGATTTTTTATTGTTATTAAAGTCAACGGATAAGTTTCCATTAGAAAAAAACCCAAAAGACTTATATATTTTCTAAGTATATATATTTATATATATTTATATATTTATATTTTATTTAACCTTCAGTTTAATACACAGATAATTTCTTTCTTTTGCTTTTTAGAGTTCATAAGAATATCTTTTTCCATAGGCAGCTCCTACCAATTTTATTTATGCGCTTTGGAAGCAAATTTGTTGCTATAGAGATATTTTCCTTGGAATCATTACTGCAAAGAGACAAAAAGGTGAAAAAGTAACTTGTATGTCCCTTGAAAAACACTTACTTGATATAGTGACTGATTCCAGAAAAACATCCAGTATTTGTTTCTCAGCAGTAGAAACTGTTCCATCAGTTTTGACAGTTTCACTTGGAAGCCCATCTTTCAGCAAGATCCCAGGATCTGTCAATAGTATCTCTATATAAATGACAAATAATTTCAGTTTGCCAGCTGTTCAGAAACTGTCTGACCAAGCAGACAAAATCAACACAACTCCTGTTACAGATTAATGTGTAGCTGAGGTTATGGACCCTTAGGAAGATGGGGAACCTGTCTCTCCTCTGATTTGAACTCTCTGCTTTTTATCATTATTCTATGGTTTTGATCTTTTTAGTTGAAACAAATGACACTGTGCTGTTTGGGTCTGTTGACCTTAATCTAGAAATCAAGCTGCTATTAGTGGACATTTGCATGATGGTGTACCAATTAAAATTAGGAGAGTAAATTCCAGTTTGCACACAAACAGCAATTTGCACAGCTCTTCAAAGAGAGGAACTCAAATGTTTTAGGAACTCTGTCCCATTAATCCTTGAGGATTAATGGAAAGGATCATAAACTGTTGAAAGGCAATAGGAGATTTAACTTTATTTCTCCGTAGTAAATGTAGATTGAGGCTGCAACTTTAACTATATACTAGATCCCTGTGATTTCTCCGAAGTTAGCCAACTATTGATATGATTATTTTGCTTCCAGCTACAGTGTTAGAGAACTGAGATGTATGTGATGACTATGGCAATTGGAAAACAGACAAAGATGAGAAATAAATGTTTGCAGCTACCGAATTAAAGCGTGGTTAAAATAATAGATTACCAAAGTGAAAGAAAACCAACCAAAAATCCCTGTTACTATTTTCTCCATTTCACAGAGAAGACAAGGGAAATGAACATGAGTGAAAATGTGAAGTCAAAAATTGGCCTTGAGGAATCTGTAATGGCAGAACCTTGTTCAAGTAAGTTCTTACCTGGCAGAATATTGAAGCCATTCTCTAAGCAAGGGCTGAGAAACCTTTTGTTCACTCTGGCAGCCAGTAGACCTATATGCAGTACTTTTCGTTACCACAGTTATTTACAAATGTTCCTACAGCTCCACTGGGATCTTTGGAAATTGTCATCAGTTCCTTGGGATTCTCTGAGTTCAGGCATGCTTCCCTTCCTGTGACTTTCCTAGAATATTTATGCTTTTAACATGCTGAGACAATATGCAGCCTTGCTCCTGCCACAGCAACAGCAGTACAAATACAGGGGGGATGAGCTGTGGCACATACAGGCATTTTACTGTGCAGTGTCTCCAACCATTGAACAGGGCTTAAGTGAGAATCCTTAAGTGGTTCACATCTGTTTTTTAGTTATGAATTCTCCACCTTTTTGAACTTCAAGCTTTTGGGCTGCTAACATGTATGGACAGTCTAAATCAATGAACTCCACCCCACAGTCATCTAGGCACTGTTACAGTGTAGAGTGTGTTATTTGCTGTGTTTTCTGAGTCTTCTTTCTTCTTTTTTTTGCCCCATATATCTATATCAGGGTCAAATTTATTAAGAGGATGAAATGCAACATTTAATAGGGATTGTGTTTTTACAACAGGAATTTTCAAACTGTTCTCAAGTGAAATCTAAATTGTGTGTTACTATCTGTGAATATCGAATGCAATGGACATATCTTCCTTATAGTACACTTGACTCTGTGATGACAATGATCTATTAATAATTTGGAGTTTACAGAAAAATAGTGAAGCTGTGATCTTATTTAAGGCCTGTGAATCACTAACTTGGAATCTTTTTCTAGGAGAAGGAGATCCTAGAGCTATTTGTTTCTCTTTACCTCAATTCTCTCATCTGTGAAACAATAATAATACTTGCTTGTGTGATTGGAATGTCTGCCTCATTAGTGTCAATGACTGCTGAATACTAGGCTGAAAGAAAATGGTGTACAAATGTTGCAGTTTATTATTTTAGAGATTACATGTAACTATCTAAACAGAATGACATAGCTTCACATTCTGAAATAATTTTCTCTAAATAACCGTAAGAACATAATTTTCAACAGGAGATGCTAATGGTTTGAACAGTTAGAAATATTAGCTTCTGAAACAAATTAAAGAATCATCTATAAACCAGCTTTTTTATTAGTAGTAATGAATAAATATATTTAAAAGACATTTCATGCATAATTGCTCCACAGACTCATTTCTTGGGATTCACTTTTAACACAGTACCTGGCAAGATACCAGTCAATGTCTTGTGCTTGAGTGCAGTTAATGCATTTGTTCTATACAACAAAAAGTTAAAAAGAGCAAAAACAAAACAAAAGAAAAAAAATCTAATCTTGAAAGTGCAATGTGTATCGCCATATGTATTTTAGTGCTGCATGAAACCTCTACAATTCACTGGAATTATGGGATTTGAGAGCTATTACAGGAAGTTACAACAATCCAGTGAGATACTGGAAAGAACAGCAAAATCCGGGGACAGTTTTTGATACTGCAAAACTTTTCACATTATCAGGTGGCAGGTTAGACTGCTGAAGAGACTTCCAGAGAAGACTGACAGACTGCTTCTTCGTAAAGGTGTCCAGGACAGGACTTTTATTCCATGAAAATCCTGCCACAGTGGTGCTAGGAAGAAATACAGTATAATTACACATTAATAGAAATATTTAGAAGCTAAGGTTAGTTGATCAGTGCAGGAAAACTTGTTTCACTGAACTTTGAGGTCTTTCGAGCATTGTTAATGTCTATACACATACACAGACATACATATATATATATATATATGCACACATTTGCTAAGCTGAATGCATTAAAAAAAATTGTTTCTGAGGGATCTTAAAATTTAAGCTAAATTATACAAAACCAGAAAACTGAATACAAGAAAAAATACCCTGGCAGGACACAGGAGACAGCAAAATGATGATGGCAAAATAGAAAGATACATCATATATGAAGTGAACATGAAGACACTTAAGATTTTTTTTCCCTTTTGTATGGTACCATTGATGATGGAGGTGGGGGTGTAACTGAAGTAACATGTTACTTGGTAAAATAAAAGCAGAATATAACCTTAATACCCAAGCTAGCTTGCACAAGTGTATATGAAATTCTGTAAATGGCTGTAAGGATGTTGCCAAACATAGTCACTCCATATACAGGGCAGCACTGAGTAAGAAGGTGCCGGAGGGAAAGCTAGAGGGAATAGGTCATTTTGACAATTTTGCTTTTCAATGGCTTGTTTGTTCATTCATTTTCCTCACCATTGTAATCACCATACATCAGTGGCTGTATGATGTCTCTTGTGTAACATTTTGGGCATTAGATATATGCTAATGTGTTTTGTAGCTAAATTAATCAGTTATATTTACTGAAATTTAAAATTATGACTTTGTACTTAGTAAAAAAACCCACCAAAACCCCAGAAGTGCTTGTACAGTATTTTCTTTCAATTTGCTATAACCAGATTTAAATGTAATGCAAATGCTGTAGTTTTAACTTTTAGCACATAATCTTAACAACAGTAAACTGCATTTGATGTATTCAGTATTTTTCATCACCAATTATTTCCTTCACACATTAGTGGGAATACTTTTATAAACAGTTTGACCTGTGTGTTTCTGGATGATTCAGGGAAAACAATGAAGCTGTTAAAATGTTACTGATGTGTGGGACACATTTAATTATAATTGTGAAATTAGACTGACTGTAATTTAGACATGATGGATGCTTTCACAAAGATACAAATCATACTTAGATGTTCAGTTTTTTTATTTTGACCTAGCAGAATCTTCTCTAGCTTGTTCAGAAAACCCAAGTGTATTTAGAATAAGAGATGTTTACTTATTTATAGCTTATTTCAATGCTCAGGGTTGGTTCTTTGTCTCTCTTTCTTCTTCACATAATTTTTGCCTCATTGTCATGAGAGAATGGTCTAAATGGTCTTTTTTTTCTGGCATAACTTAGTGAAATCCATTTTTTCTTCTTTGTCTTTTCTGTATATTTCTATTTATTTTAGAGCTCAAATGTTTCTCATTGCTTTGAAATTAAAAGCGTTCATAAGTTTGAGTTGTTTGAATATTCTATGTTTAACTAAAAATTACTGTCACCTAAAGTAGCTATTCTGAAAGGTGAAATTAGTGTTGTAAAGTCCCTTATTGTTATGATGAAACCTCCAGTTTCTATGGACATGTGCAGCCAGTATTCTGCAGGTCAGCTACTGACTTCATAAATTTCTTTTGTCATTTTAAAGCTGTAAAAACTAATATTTTGCAATGAGGTTTACAATTCCAAACATAACTTTCATTGACTAGTCATCTATCAATGGCTGAACCTCTTTGTTCATCTCAATGGAATATAATTAGTGACTGCCTAAAGATAAATATTCCACTGGAGGTTGTTTTAATATAGACAATTTATAATTTTGATTAAAGTATAATAAGTATTTTAGATTTTATGATTTGTTTATAGTAATTTTCTTGGGTATGGGTAGAAAATGTTTTCTCACTGTGAACTCAGTCTAAATCAAAATCTTGATATTTTACAACATCATTTGCTACGGAAAAAAGAGGAAAGAAAGACTTTCTGTAGCTTAGTGGACGGAAAGTCACGTGGCATCTGGGAAACCAGAGTTCATGAGCAATATATTCTTTGTTAAGAGTGGAGTCATGCCAGCAACAGAAAGTGAATTCCGTCAGACAGAGAGGGACAGGTAGCACTCTCATATCCCTAGCCTGAATCAGGGGAGATATCTCTGCCTCACATCAGAAAATCTTCCACCATTCAGATCTGCTGTGCAAGTGCACTGCTATTTTATTCCAATTTTATTTTAGTTTTCAAGCTGTAGTAAAAGCTCTTTTTCAGAAAATCCTTATTTAGTCAGATTAATTTTGTTATCTTGAGGTTCGATACTCCAAATTACAGCTGTCTACAATGGAGTGACACCAAAATTAAGATTAAATGATATAGCCCCAAAATTTTTACCATCTAGTTAATGTATGTTTTAAAAAATATTCCAGAACAGAGGGTTTCAAAAATTCTCTTAGGTTATGACTATTGTTTCTAGCCCAAAGAAACCAATTCCTGCCTCAGAACCTTCATCTAATTTCTCTAGGGACTGACAGTAAAATGAATGGAAATAATCTATAAAACACACATAATTGTAAAAATACTGACTTTGTTGTCTACATCACAGGAACATTTTAAAGCACATGAGCAGTCTGTCCTTCTACATTACCTGCTGTAGTTTTTAGCTATGGCATGCTCAGAAAATCTTTCTAAAGGTTTTCTCTATTTCTGGCTGGGAAAAACAGTAAAATCCGCCAATGACAGATAAATGATGTAGTTTTTTCCTGTCATTGCGGAAATTATTGCTGATACTTTGTGGTCCAACTAGGAACACACTGTCCTACAAACATTAACTAGTAATCATTTCTTCATTTATTCAGTGGCAGTAGTCCCAGGTTTAAATACGTATCACACTGTTGATCCTAGCAATTATCGTTTAAACTAAATCTACATACAAAATCTCATTTACTCAGAGCTACATTAATGAGTCAATAAAGCTCTGATGAATCTGGCTCTGTGTTCCTATATACATTATTTTGAAATTTGTGTTGCAAACAGTAATTCAAAGAAGGTTGTTTCCTTGGGCTGATTTGTGTACAGACTTTCATAAATTTCAAACTTTTCCAGTGCAGGTATGTAAGATTCTTTAGACTTGGGATTTAATAATAATAATAATAATAATAATAATAATAATAATAATAATAATAATAGTTTTATCATCTTCAGTGAACTTCAGATGACACATATGTCTCTTATGTTTATATTACTGCATCAGATGTCAGTGAGTGTCAAGGGCAAGCAGATTATGTCCAGTCATAATTTGTACGGAAGAGGATTTATCCAATTTATATGTGCGTGCAACAGAAGCATGCACTCATATAGGGCATCTCATTATTATTCATTTGGCAGTACTATAAGACTGTGAGTATCTTCACCTGCCCCAGTTCTATGAAATATTTTTCTTTCTATGACTTATTCTTTTTATGGTTTTAAATAAAGTGAGGATTTCTGCATTCCTGATCTTACAAAAGAAAAATTCCCCTCTCTGGTATACCCGATTTCACATATTTAGTAACCACACATATGGCATGAAAATCTTGAGGCTTTATTTTAACACAATACATGCCTGATTTTATTAATTTATCACGTAGCTTCTGGGATGTTAAAGGGGGATTTTCCTTTACAGCTTTGCTGGTTAGTCATGAACAATATTTTTTTTTCAAGAAAAGATGAGATTCTTATTGATTCCATCAGCTTTGGGGATTTAAGAAAAAGTAAAAATTATGCAATAAAATTTTATGAAAGGCTGACAAAGATTTGTGAAAAAGCCATAGCAGTTAGTGGGGCTGAACTCTATAGGCTTTCTTTTTATGAACACTATACTTCCACTGTCATGATTTTTCTCTTTTAATGAATTTTACTGAAGAAAGACATATATAGTTATGCATGGAACATGATGCTTAGTTGAATGTGAACTGATTACAATTCTACAAAGTGGAGTTTAGTCAGAGCACCTTAGTTTTATTCCTATAGTTTTGCATAATTATGGCTTTTTTAAGTTTATGGGAAATAATAAAATTTTTCCTGTGACTTTT
>VZRO01006552.1:64066-92718 GCA_013397915.1 Daphoenositta chrysoptera
TTTTTTTTTTACAAATTAACTTACTAATTCAAAAATAGTCCATTATTTCTAGACCATAACTGATCATACTATGGTGCGGGGTCTGGCTGAGAAGCTCTGAATTGTGCAAAGTTGAGATCTGCCATGCCCGGAGCATTTTCAGTAACTTTAAGAATTTGATATTATTAGGTAGAATGACTGCATTCCCCATGTATTCGTGGCAGTTCTGTGTTCTTTAAGCACTCTCTTTTCCTAGTCTAACATCACATATTATCTCCCTAACAATGCCTCAGCTTTCAATGTCTAGTTTGTATAAAATAATGAGCTTTTGAGTTCAAAGACTGTGTGGAAACTTTGTGATTTGTCAGCTGAGACGTATACTTGGAATAGTATGAGCACCATCAGAGCTGCTGTATAGTATAGTATTGTAGAATAAGTATTGGTGAAGAATCTGAATTGCTAGCTTTCTTTCCCTCTAAATTTGACATACAGCTAAGCAAAAAAGCCTTTTTCCTGTTTATCAATTTTTTGTCAAGAACGCAACAAATCATTCTCATTTATTATAAAAATGAAAACTTTTCTTCTGATGTGCCGAGAATGCATCAATTGGAAGAATATATGGGACCAAATCAAAATGGCTTTTAAAAATTGAAACTTAAAAAATGAAATCAGTGTATATTTTCAGAGTTTTTAATTGAAAATAAACCCCTGTTTTTCTGGTATACACCCTTTATTTCTCTATATGATTACATATTTTCGATTATATTTAAAATATATATATAAATTATGAATATAATTATTAATATTTCTGCCATTGGAGTAGTTCATGTGAATCCACATTCATCGCTGGGGACAAAAAGGCATAGAAAAAAGAAAATGTGGTGGTGGGTTTGTTGTTTTGGTTTTTTTTAACAGCTCTCTGAGGGAGGAGCAGGGACTCTGCTACATTCACACATTCACCCCCTCCTCCCAGGCCCTGTGAGATGTGCCCACATTGCTTTGTAGAGCTGCCTGACTACTGTGAAAGACCTTCTTCAGGCTTATTCACCCCTGCTGAGCCAGGAGACAAAGGAGTGAGTGTCTCGAAATCGATCACCTGTGGTGACACTGCCAGTGCAGAACTAGTGCCTTCCCTCCTGCAAAAGGAGGCCCTGGGACATTTAAAGCACCTGGTCCCATTTAAACACCGTAACCTGGCTTCTTGCCAACAACATATTTCGAGCATTCCAATGTTGTTTTCTTGTTCAACTTTTAAAGAAAAGTTTTAAAAAACTTTTAAAGTTTAAAGTTTTTCAAAGTTTAAGAAACCTTTTACTTTATAATTGTTAACATGAACAAGCTTTTTCAATCTGTGATACTTGGACTTTGCCTTAATTTATATTTTTCCCCTAAACAAATCGTCTGTTCCCTTGTTCACCTGCTAGATGGTATAGCAGTGATTCTCTCTGTGACTTTTGGAGTGTTCTTTGGCATCCCTAGTAAATATTAACAGAAAGACTGTTCTGCAGGTACACTGTGTTGTCACCTTAGCTTTATATGAACTGTTCCAGAATCCCATGTTATTAAGTGAGGGCTGTGGTATGAAAGAATGATGTATAAAAAGTTTCTTTAATATTGAGAATGAGAGGTGGATGTTACCTAAAATATGAAACCTCAGCTGTACAAATTGAAAGCAAAATAGTAATTTCATACAGGTAATTAAAACAAGGACAAAAGGCAACTTGGCATGGTAAAAATATTTTAAAAAAAAAATTTAGGTTACAGATTATCTTTCTGTGTTACAAGCACTTTCCTCACCATAATTCTCACATAGGCTACTCAAGTACGGCTTCAGAGGACATGTTCCCCATAAAAATACAAGATTAGGCTGATCTTGGCCAGCTGCCACATATCCACCCAGCCACTCTGTCACTACTTGTAAACAGGACATGGGATGAAAACTGGATGAAAAAACTTACGTGTTGAGATCAGGAAGGGAAATCACTTACCAATTGCCATCAGAGGCAAGAGAGTCTTGCCTGTGGAAAAAATTACTATCATTTTTGCTAGTTAAAATAGAGTTGGATAGTGAGAAACCAAAACTAAACCACCTTCCCCACCATTCCCCACCCCTTTTTCCCAGTCTCAGCTTCACTCCTTGCCTCCTGACTTGTCTGTCTGCCCCAGCCCCTGAGCTTTGCAGGGAGGTGGGGAATGGCTGTGGCAGTCAGTCCAAAGCACTTCTCTGCTGTTCCTTCCTCCTCACACTTTCCCTTGCTCCAGTGTGGGCCCTTCCCATGGGCTGCTGCTCCTGCCAGGAGAACCTGCTCCAGCATGAGCTGTCCAGAGGCTGCCATTCCTTTAGGGAATATCCAGCTGCCCTTGGGTGGGTTCTCCGGGCCTGCAGTGTGGGCATCTGCTCAGACGTGCTCTTCTCCAGTGGCTACTGGGAAACACTTGATCTGCTCTGGTCCCTTCCATGAGCTGCAGGATCATCTCTGATCCAGCACTGGGAGCAACCCCTCCCCCTCCTCTTTTTTGACCTTGGTGTTCACAGAGCTATTTCTTACACTTGTTTTTAACTTGCTCTTCTCTCCTGGCCAGCATTTTGCCGTTTCTTAGATGCATTTTCCTGGAGGTCCCACACCCATGGCAGCTTTGAGGCCGGTGGCTGGAATCACTGAGGCCATCCCTGCTGCCCCCACTGCCAGTGCTGGGGCACTTCCACTCCTACAACTTCCCTGCTCTCTTCTGTGTGGTCAAACTACTCCTTTTTCTGGGCCTCGATGTTTCAAATCTTCCTCAAGCAAGGTACAAGCAGGTAGAGTCTGTGCTACTTGATTCGCAGCAAGTATATTATTTTAATGTGAGTTTCAACTAGAAGAACACACTGAAATTAACATTTGATGTCTTGTTCTTTGATATCTGGCATTTTTCACAGGCAGACTATAATAAAGAAGTCAGTTATTGCTATTAGACATACTTTAAAAGAATTCTTTTTTGATGCATATCTCCACTCAGATTATTAAATTTAAATCAGTGCTGCTATCAGTTTGAATACTAATGATACATTCTGCCAGATGGAAGCCTTTAATAAATTTTCACTTTTCTCTAACAGTCAGCTGTAAATCTTAAATAAGAGAATTTTTGGGTTATGCCAGCTTTAATGCCTTCTGTCCACACTGATTTCAATGTCATCAGTACCTGGGAGGCAGGTACTCTTTAATTAAATACCATCCTTTCCCATTTATTGAGATGCAAGGCAGTAGCACAGTCACGGCTGTTCTTTTCCTATTTTCTGAACTGCCAGCCACTTTCCTGCTATACTTGTGTACCTGAAAAAGTCCTTCATTGTTTCAGTTGATGTATATATTCCTTATATTCAGACTTTTGAGCTCTTTCCTGTCATTTTATGTGAGGCACCAAGTACTGGGGCTTGTGGAAGAGGAGAGGAAAAGGGGTGTGGGAGCTGCCCACTTACCAACTAGAAATATTTTCCCCAGAAACAGAAATATTTCCAGCTGATTTCAGGTGATCAGTGCACTTTGGAAGGCATCGACACCGCAGCACGGGGCAGCTGTTACAACCCAGCGCCTCAGGTGCAGAATGAATCAAGCTTAATAAATGAGTATGGATCTTTTATCAGTGCATTTGATGGCCTGTCTTCATCAGGTAGTGATATCTTCCTCCAGAGTCATCTGCTATATTCACTTTAAGACTCCTGAAATTTTGCATGGGGGCCATACAGCAGCTAAAATCTATGCCATTGTGGGGAAATGAACTTTATATAGCTTAACCTTTTCTCTGCTATATTCTAGCTAGCTGAGAATGGCTCCTTCTGGGAAAAAATGTCTATCACACTGCTAAAAGTATAGGAAAAGGTAAGTTGGAATTCCTGGCTGTAGTGGGGAGGGAAGAATAAACACTAGATAACAGAAGAGAAAATGAAATCACAGCATTCAAACTTTCTGTACCTTGGGGGAAAGAGAGAACTAAAATACTTATGTGAGTCAATAACTATTCCCCGTAGAATCCTTGGAAAAGCCTACAGGTAGAGCAAAATTTTCAGTTATTGAGTTATTTTCTCACCAGTCTGTTTCACTTATTGATTAGTTTTGTCATTAAACTTCAGAGCAGCACAGTTAAATCTGTTTCATCCATGCACCAGACTCTCCAAATAATTCCATTATCTAAATGATTATCTGAAGTGCCAATTACAAGAAAGTAATTAATAATATTGTAATGCAGAGAGCAGGTTTTGTTGAGATTTATGGTGGTGCTTTGTTCATTAGTTTTCTGGTTTGTTCTCTTTCTGCTTCAAAGTTAGTAAAAAAATACTCATTGAAATGTCTCCATCATGAAACAAAAGATGTCAATTACAGAAAAGTATGGGCACCAACAAAGCATTTCAAATCGTTTTAAGAAATTTTCTGACATAGTAATGGTAATTAGTGTATTTCAGTTTCAACAACTGTAATTAAACCTGACCTTTAAGTTAATTATGTCTTGACATTTAGGATTTTAAACTAGCTTTCCCTGTGGTGATGATGTGTTATATACAGACGCTAATAAGTAGTTTCTGTAGTGTGAGCAAGCAGATTCCAGATGTGCCTACACTGCAGTTCAGAAAACAGCATCATGCACATAGCTTCAATGCATTTGTGCTGTTCTGGTTAATGCTGCTCCTAGATTTTGTAGTGGCATCCTGGCATTCCTTCTTATGCAACAAAACCCACTGACACAATTTTGAAAGGAGATTAATGAGCAGTAATACATGCTGGTATTGTTTCAATTTTCTATTTACATAAAACCATTAAGTCAGCATGGATATTAGAGGCAAATAAGTCCATCTCTTATAAAGGCTGCAGCATAGCAAGACACAACTTGTCAACCATGGGAGTTGGAAACAGGACATATGACAAAATAAAACTTGAGAACTGTTCTTGCTCACGTAGAACATTAAGTCTGTCTAGATTCAAGATTAACTAAAAGGTGAGATTCAATAGTTCTAGAAGAAATGTCAATGATGGAAAAAGTAAGGGGAGTCTTTCTGAACAGGAGGACTTTGCAAAATGGCATAGCCAAGGTGTTTTAAATGCAGGTAATAACAGTGATGTTGATAAACTGTCTTTATGGCAATAAAACTCCCCCTAGTCTATTACAGAGAGATCTATCTTGACTTTAAAAAAGATCAGTAGACTTCAGGAAAGGTCTTGGCCCTTTTGAAAGTCCAAGGGGCCCTTGTTGTTCTTTTGGAAGGGTTGGTAACAGTCTCCAAAGACATGTGCTTCATACGTGATGAACACTGGATTTCACAGTCCCAGTGCTAATACTGTTCTTTCAGAATCGAACTCTCAGTTTGATCAAAAAAACTTGAAAAGCACAACAATTTATGTAGTTTCCTTTTTGATCCATACATTCATCTGCTTTGTACGCATCATATGTTGAGAAATACCTACTGCTTGCTTTCAGGCTTCATTACCTCAGATCCCTATGGAATTATTTCTATATTATAACTCATATATACACACACACATATCTGTCTATCTATTATCTATCTGTCATCTATCTATCTATCTATCTATCTATCTATCTATCTTTGTTTCAAGTGAGATCAAACCAAAATTCAAAATGATCTGTGCTTATATGGAAAGCTAAGTTGGCTAAATAATACAGCCATACCATTTTCTAGTTTTGGTGGTTCTAATCTCTCAAAATATATGTCTGATTAGCACAGGCCACCCAAAAACATTTCCCTGAAGCCCACAACCAGTACAGTGCATGCATTTATGGGGAAATCAGAAATCTCACCCTATTACCCATTTCTTTTCTTTCCTATGCTGACAATTCCTCTAAAAGTTTTCTTAAGCTGTTTGTTTATTTGGATGAGTTATAATTTATTTTCCCTTTTGTTTCTTCACAAATTTTGACATGTTTTTATGGTGGGTCACTTGTGATAAGGAAAGGTTCAACAGGAAGTTTTACAAACTGAAAGGGCTAGTCTTGCTTACGATATCTGGACTGCAGCTGCCTGACCTGTTCATTGACTGTGTTTTCTAATTGGGTTGTCATTGCTATCAAACCAGCAGTGTAATGTTGCTAAATGCTAGCTTAGTGAGAACATGAAAATCAATCTGCCAGTAAAGGGCATAGCAAGTACCATGCCTTTAGAGTATTGTGTGTTTGGCCTTGGCATTCTAAAGAAGCTTTTCTGTTTCTGCTGCTCTGAAGGAATACTGTAATCTATTTCCAAACTGAATGACTCAGAGCTTCAGATACTCTCTTTAAAATGCCTTCTTGCATTGCATTAAGAACTGTTTTTTGATGTAAGACAAACTGCAGAATACATATGTTTAAGAGGTATGTTACAAAAGAATGCCATACTTCTTGAGTTGGGGTGCAAAGAATAGTTGTGCAGTACATCCTGACATTTTTGGCCATAATTACTGCAGTTTTTCCTTTCTGGAATAAAGCTTTAGACAGCATGGCATCCACCAGAACTAATAGAACACATGAAAAAAGCAAGTAACATTGTGCAATAACTAGAGAAGCAACAGCTCATTTTTTCCTGCATAAGTTTCCTACTAGCTATGCTGTTTTTGGCATTTTAGAAAAATAAAACAATTGATCTGATCTGAAAACTGCATGAAAAGCAAGAATGCTTTCATCAAAGTAAAAATGAAAAAAATAAGCCCTTGAATTTCTTATACTTAAGTTTGTCAGATACAGAGGAAGTGAGCCAAACATTTACTTGGATTGGAATTTGATTATAGAAGTGACTTGGAACTTAGCCTGGGAATAGTACTAAGCCACCCTATCTCCATTGTTCCGTTTCTCAAATGGTTTTCTTTTCCTTTATATCTTATGCCCTGATGAAAAGGTAGAAGGTGTTTGCTCTTTTTTTTTTTTCCTTTTTATTCTTCAACTAGTAAATATCAAAAGTCTATTTTAATGGGATAAAAATAGTTTTATTGGAATGTTTGTACCATTCTTTTCAAATGTAAGACCTGAATTATCTCTCGCATATTGACATCAATTCAAGATGTAAAAATGCAGAAATATCTCCGTACTTTTTTTTTACCAGAAATATATTGTAGAATACTAAAAATACCTCAAGAGGTAGCAGTTGGGTTTTGGCACAGAGGGTATTCAATCATATGCTTAGTGTGCTGTGTACCATATACCTCTTTTAAAAATGATCTAAAGGCCATGAAGTCACTGAAGCTCCAATGTCTTTTTAATTGGTTTCAAATCTTTGCTCTAAACAGTTGGGAAAAAAGCAACTGAGAGAGAATATGAACAAAATCATAAGAATGGCAGGTTGTATATTGTGGATAACCAAGGAAGAGCTGTTTTCTTAAAAAAAATTAACTCCAGGGAGTATCATGTAAGACTAAAAGCTGGCAGTACAAGGCAAGCAAAAGGCGGCATTTCTTTCTGAAGCACGTAGGTAACACGTGGAACTCCAATGCCACGGGAAGTTTGGGATGCCAGATGTCTACAGAAGCGCCAAAATCAATTGAACAAACCCGTGCAGTGGGGGGCAGAGCTATTAAGCACGCAGACATAGTGCCAAGCTCAGGATGTCCGTGATTCACACGTTCCTGGAAGCAGAACTCCCAGGAAATAGCGCTGTGCGTCTCCACTGCTCTGCTTTTCACCGTGCCTGCTGCCAGCCACAGACAGTAATGGGTGGCCTGACAAAGCAGACCTTTGGCATGACCCACGAGATGTGCTTAGGAGTCCTTAAGCGGCTCTGTGAGCATCACAACTGGTGAGTCTGTTTTTCCATTGCTGTGTGATACACATTTGGTTCTGGCAAATGAAAGATGTGAGCTCTGACTGATCTCCCCTCAGATTTGAGAGGTAAATACTGTGCCTATCTGTTGTTTTAAAATATCTCAAAAGAACTGGGCGTGTACTGCAGGTTTTATTCTCAGGGAAGTAGTATCTTCAACACACTTATTTTCGTGAAGCAGGGTAGGTATTTATTATCTCTGAGCTCAATCCCATTTTGGGAGAATGTAAATATCATTAACTTGGACAGAGTGATCTGAAATTTTGATACTACAAACACACATGTGGATATACATAGATTTTATCATATATAGATATGTTTAATTTAGAAAGGAGGCTGAAAACAAGATGTCTGTTTCTTTGTAACAAGCATCATAAAATACCGGACAAGATCCAGTTTAATACTAATGTAAGTAATGTATACTCACAGTGTTGTAAACCAAACAGTTAGACAAGGTCCACACCATAAAATCTCACAATCTAATTAGGATGATTTCAGTACAAACAATTAGAAACCTGACAGAGGGAGCAAAAAGGGTCACAGGAGTTTTATGAATGTGAAAAAAAATTAGCTGCTATAAAGTATGCTAAAAGGACAAATGATATAAAACTTTCTTCCAGCAGTGCACTGTGTGGAGGATTATCTTCTGATAAGAACTAAGCAGCTAGGATTTTCCTTATTCTTGTGACTTTTTTATGATGAGATATTGCTCTGAATACTATGCCCTATATTCTTAGGTTCATCTGTCTTTCACAGGAAAATTCCTGTTAAATCTTGGGTTCAGTTGGTTGTACAGAGGGGGCATCTTTTCCTTCATGTGCATTAGGCCTACAACACTTTGACACAAAATTTTAAGGTGACACATGATCCTTCAGACATGGAGGAAATGTGCAGCTGCCACTGAGAGTGTGGGTCCATATCAAGAATTAGTAGGAACTTTTCCCAAGGACATCACTGCAATGCCTAACATGTAAGAGAACTATGGAACCTGTACGTTCAGAAATAGTAGGGCAGACTTCAAAGATACATCAAAATGTGTGCTCTGTAGTTTGACATCATAACAATGGCTTGACATCACTACAATTTTTATGAGTGACCAAAAGCAATAAAGAATTGCTCCACAAATACTCAGACCTGAAGATATCTATCTGAACTCAAGTTTTATAGCAAGTTTTCTTCTGAGGGGGAAAAAAAAGGATATTAATACTTCAGCTAAATTTGTATTAGACTAATACCAATTTGTCATTTTATCTTTATTTGATGATTTATTTATGAGGATGATTTAATTTCAATACCTATACTATTTTCTGAGCTGTTACCATTTGAAATACTTCTATACCTCATGCTGTTAAGCCTTTGAACATACACACAATATACTTCTCTTACATCTAGCTTTCTTACATTATGGGAGAAAGCAAACATTTTTAATTTATCAAAGAATGTCTTTCATTTCTTGCCTGCATTTTGTTTCCTTTATAAATAATTTTTATGTACAGTTTAAAAAATATAAACAAATCCTCCATGACATTCTTTCTGATCATTAGCGTTCACAGTCTCTCAGATCAAAAGTTTTGCTGGGTTTCTTTGTGAACATGAAAAGTCCTAATCCACATACTCAAGAAACTTGCATTAGAAATATTTTCCTTCCATTATTTCTGGTCTGTCTCAATAAATCTGAAAGGTGAGTGATGAATAACATAGTTCTGTTCAGAGATCTATTGAATTAATGGACACTACACAGTTTAAAAGAGGTTGACTATGACTGGAAACAAATGTTGATGGATTTTTCTTAAAACTTTTGAAATTCCAATGTTTATCTTGATACTATTAATGTTGCTTATGCCACATAAAATGATTTTTTTTTTCAGCAAAATGGAATACAGTTATTGTAATGACAATTGGTAACAAAATAAGTGGGATACTTCAGGGCACTGACTTACTATTCTGCTTGCAGGTCGCTCATTTTCAAGATTAGAAGCAGAACAAAATTTAGTGCAATGAAAGCAAATGGCTGCAAAAGATGTCTCCATTAATAGGTAGCTAGTGAATAAATATAACTTTATGGAAAATGTGGGAAGACTGTCTGTTCTTTCTCTTTGTCCTATGTTTTGCACCTTCAACAATGAATTGTCCCCCAACTTCACAGCATAAGGGAGCATTGTGAAAAACATGGTGTTTCTTATTGCTGTTGTGTCCTTATTATCTCTGTCATTTCCTCAAAGCCAATTCACAAATTCCCTTCATTTCATCCTGCTTGTATCCCCACTGTCCCTGGCTTATCATACCTCAAAATTTCATATTCTTCCCATCCACCAGTATTTTGGAGGATTCCCTGTGTGACTCTTTTCACGCAGTGAACTCTGAAATTTTCCCTTTGTCAAACAAAGATGCCTCATTTTTATTTTTATTTCATGAGTGTATTGTCAAATTTAAGTAATTCAGATCTTGTGCTCTCCCATGGCAGTGCACTGGCTAGCTTTGCTGAGTGTGTAATTCTCGAGTAAGAGAGAGGTCAGACAACTTTACTGCCTCTGTGTTCAAAGGGGTCTCTAAATTAACATGCAGATTGCAGCATGGTTACATCTTCGTGCTTTTACATGGCCTGATGCATTTGCTTTGTGAGTCTGTTGCATTTTATTGGGGATTCATACCCCAGGATGTGGAAAAAATGGTGCCTGGAATATACCTCTATTTTGAGGGGTTTTTTTGTAATGTGACTGTCATCACAGTAGTGCAGGTTAAAACATGTACCTAATTAGTGTTTGGGGCAGAGCAGGAGCTCAACAAAAGACCTGAAATCATCAGTAAAGAGTGTTCTTCATTCTGTTCCTAGACTCCAGGTATGAATTATGTGTCTAGCCATTTAAACTCCCTCTAGGTGTCTTCAAGAGGCCAATTTATACCAAGTCTGAGAAAGGTATTTCCAGTGAGTGCTTTATCCTTTATGGGAGATTTTATGATGAGTGTCTATCTTCCACTTGATGGCGGAGGGATCTTTGATTGGACAGATGTACTACTGAATCGTATGAATTCTGCTCAAAAAGGACAGCTGTATATTGCAGATGAGGCTGAGTCCCTTTAGTCTTTCAAGTCCAGTGATTCCTAATAATGTTAGGCACAGAGGCGTGTTTTCAAAGACATTTAGATGCTTAGAGGTACCTAACAGGATTTTTAAGATCAGCAGACTGGACATCTAACTTCTGTTGATTTACCTGATGTAGGTGATTGTTAGCTTATATATGAGGTTTTTTTCCTTCATAATCCATCTCAGCACTTTTCATAATCTTGTCCACAAGCCTTATTTAATTTCTAAGGAATGCATCCTATTTGTATCTATTGTATTAGACTATATCCAGGTAAAACACATTAAATCTCAATCTTCAGATTATAAGAAAAAGTTTTCATTAAGCTCTTGTACAAGGTCATCAATTTTGCAGTGTAGTCTGGGGGCCTGTCATGTGGAGTCATCACTTTTCCAGAAAACTGCTGGTACTTTTATACTTCAGCTGCCATACTGTGATTGCTTTGCAGTTGGGTCAGCTGAAAATATGTATTTGAAAAATGCTGTGCTCTTTCAGGAGAAACATTTTCCATGTAGAGCAGCATGGTGCTTTAAATATGTTGGACAGCAAAATACTATGTTTTGAAGGACCGTTGCTCTGAAGCAATACCATTTGTTCTTTGTTGTTATTCCCATGACAATGAGAATCCATTCAGGAACACTTTCTGAATGAAACTTCTGCTGGTGCTAATGGGATGACCACACAGACAGGAGACATCCAGTTTCACTCCTAATTTACCTTCGATAGTTTCTTTAACCAGATCAGCATTTATTTAAAATAATGACTACCTGATTTATTCCCCTGTCCCAGTTTTCACTTTGCTCTCATTCTGCCAGTCTGGAGTGACAAGAATTTTTCTACTTGTCTTAACTTTCTTTGGACAATAGATTTTGTTTTTTAAAAATGCTATTTTTAGATGGGTACTTTTTTTAAAGGACTGTCTGTGAATAAAACACATATACTTGATAGAATTTGGAAGAATTTCTCTCAAATCCTAGATAGACATACCTATACTCTGCAAGTTACTACACATTTAAAACCTCAGTTCCTTTTCAGTGTTGTTTTGTCTGCCTTGTTGTTTCCCACTTGCAAGGAAGAAGTGGACTGAAGTCAATTAATTAGTGGCAATACATAGCAAAAATAAGATCTGCTTAGATTGCTTTATGCTGAAAGTCCCTGTAAGTGCAGTGTGTTATTCCTCAGAGCAGCACTAGGGGCCTTCTCTTCATTCTGCTGCTGTAACAGAGGTCAGATGGCTCCCCGTGCCCACACCCTGGGCTTCTCATGCCCACGTCCGTCAGGGATTTTGCAGCAGTGAGAGTTACTGCCTATGGAACTTCCTGGCAACAGGGACGCCAGGGCAAGATGCTTGGGGAAGAAAAAAATTCCATGCAGATTTGATGATGCTGTAATTGCACACTCAGTTAGCTGCTGGGAATTTATCTGCTCTGGTAGGATCACCCAGGAGCTGTATACATCGAACACACACAATTAAAGCCTCTGATTCCAGTGGCACGTGACAGAGAGACCCAAATCAGTTCTAAGGGCATTTGCAAGCAGCTGCTGCTGCAACAAAGATAATATTGGCACAGCTTTTCAATTGTGTAAAGAATAGGCAGCATTATTTTAAACTTTCAGCTTTCAATTGTGCCTCATAGACAAAATGCTAACTTGAGTAATTTTTAAAGCTAATTATGTAACAGGGATTTTACAAAATAGCTCTGAAATACTTAAAATGGATATAAAAAATTTCAAAATCCTGATATGACAGCTACAGTAGTAACACCTATTGTTAAATTTCTCTAGAATTTCCTCTGTCATATAAGCTCAAAAATATCTGTCTCACTTTTGAAATATCTTCTTCTTTTCATGACCTAGGTACAACATTTATTACATGCTATCAATATTCAGTAGCTATGCAATAAAACTACATGCCCTTGAGTACATATTTTGTATCCATATAATGGAATGATTTCCTACTGAGGGAGTTAAGCAGCATTTTTTTTTTTTTGCCTTACCTGAACTGTGATGGACCACAGGCTTTCTGAATGCAACTGTGGCAAATTAAGCCTGACCTTTGCTAATGGGGATTCCAATCAGTTGGAAACTGTGAAAAATAATCTGTACTGGCACTTTTCCTGTAGACTTGAAGTTTCATGCTCTTCAGCAGATATATTCTGCTATATTCCACTACAGTATACTGGAGTGGCTAAGGAGAATTTGGGGACAGTCCAAGTTCTCTCAGTGTTGTGTTTTATTTTAATGTCAGATACTGGCAAGTTTCTGAAATTGATTTTATTTCTCCATGCAGTGAGATCTACCTCTAACCTTTCACTAACATATGTAAGACTTACAGAGACACCATTAACATTCGTGCTGTGTTAAAAATAATTAGTCTTCCTTATAGTGGTTGGTGTTGAGAGCAGCATTCACTAACAAGTCCCATAAATGGCTTGTTTAATGATATGTGAGTCAAAGAGTTACAGCCTCTAATTTGAAAGTCAGTCATAGGGATGAGATGAACTTTATCCCTGTCATGAAACACTAGAATTCAAGATCCAATTGTGAAGTAAACATTGAATTCATTTATCTTTTATGGAAAATTATTTCTTTGAAATATTGTGATCAGATTCTGATAGCCTGTGCATTGATAATGCTGTTCAATGCAGTTTCCCAATTAAAAGCCTCTACAAAAGTGTTCAGAACACATTGGTCTTCAGAAATGTAAAGTAAAGGCTGTTGTATAGTTGAACTGTTCTCTGTGTACTTCATATGAATAGATTGACACATGAAAATTGTAAAATGGGTGCTCAGTTGCCAGGCTGGTTTCCTGAAAATAAAATGTTTGGCTGAGTGCCAGTACAGGGACCTAATGTCTGGATTATACAGTCCAATAAGGCCCTAATCACCTCAGAGTCATATCCAGATAAGATGACACTGTCTCAGTCTGACGATCACTGCCACTTAATGATCGTGTTCAGGTATAATGATTCTGACTTTAGTTTGAATTGATAAAGTGAATTGTCAGTCATTAGGGTAGTCTTGATAGAGACGATTCTTTAAGTCAGTCTGAAAATGGAGTTGTTTTTTTCCTGCTGGTGTGTCTGCATGTAGCTCTTAATAACGATTCATCATTAGTTTCCTAGCTTGAATTTGACAATGGATTTGTTTTGTTCCCACTGGGCCACTTCAGAGACTTGGCTCAGTGCAAACAGGAGCAAGTCCAAGCTCTCTTGATGCAGAAATAGCAGAGCTACAGCTATTGCAGGCAGATTAAGATGGGAAGAGAAAACCATAAAAAATCTAGTTAATTGATCTTTTGCAAACATGATCAGTGAAATCATGCATTCTGTTGAAGGCAAGAGTAGCTTAATCATTAACTTCAGAGAAGAAAATGTTTTATCCAGTGTCTAAAATGTCAGGTCATGTGAAAGGTAAACAAAACAAGATTTTTATATGTTGTTTCTGAGAATAAAAATACTTTTTTCCTTATGGTATATCTGGAAAGACCAGGCAAGAA
This sequence comes from Daphoenositta chrysoptera, assembly GCA_013397915.1. NCBI lineage: Eukaryota > Metazoa > Chordata > Aves > Passeriformes > Daphoenositta > Daphoenositta chrysoptera. Next base: position 78,405 of record VZRO01006552.1, read on the forward strand.
TGCAGTTTAAAATTTTTTTGCATATAGAAAGTAAGGAGCAAACCTTGAGTTAAGGAACTTTACCTTCCAGATAAGAACTATAAATGGATGTATTACGCTTGGGGACCTCAGTCTCAGAAAGATTAAATTACTCAAAAGGTGTCTGTCAGAGCCAGAAATGAACACAAATCTTCTGAGTTTTAGTCCAGTGTGTTTCAACTTCAAGGCAAGTTCTTCCCACTTTTAAGATATACTTTCTTTATGGGTTTAAGTTGGTTTCCAGCTTAATGAACTATGTGTAGCAGATTTAGCAACACCAGGATGGTCAATTTAGTTGGGGTTCATGCTGGAACATAGGTATATAAACCAGCAAGTAGCAGATCAAAAAGAAAGCACGGGGACACAAAAGCATTCTTGCAAATGTCTTGGGACAGAGCTCAGTTCAAAGAAATTCTCACTCTTCTCTATCAGGATCAAATTACCCTAGTTGCATAATTTCAGCTTGAAACAGGATTGGGACAAAATTATGTAGCTAATGATTTACCTAAGCTTCCAAAATTAGTTTGAGGGAATGAATGTATTCTGGCATTTTCCTTTTGTTTTAGCTTATTCTTATTGTTTGTTTTTATGATATAGCCACCTTTTTTTGTTGTGCATATTTGTGTTACATCAGTAAATTAGAAAATACTATAAACTATATAGTAATTTGTCAGATCATTATTAGACTGAATCCTGTAGAAAACCATGTTTTAAAAAATGGCACAAATTAAAAAAGAAAAAATTAAACTGATGACAAAAGATGGCTTTTTTTTTTCCCACTGAAAATGTACGTTTTCTCCATGAGAAGGAAAATGCATTTCCTGAAAGTGAAATTGTTTTTGTATGTGCAGAAATTGAAAAATCATTATGTATTTCTGTGTTATGTTCTGAGAAACTTTGGGGCTTATTCAAAAACATGATTTACTTCAATTTACGATTCAGAGTAATGTTCAGTGATTACTTTAATGGAAACCAATTCAGAAGGGCCATTCTTGTAGTAGAGACAGTGACATTTCTATCCTTGTAAAATTAAAGAATGGAGATAAACACTGTTTCTAGGGAAATATTATCTTTTCTATTGTATAATGTACTGTAATTAAAAAACTTAAATACTTGCAACTACATATTCCTCAATGAATGGACTAACTGTGAAACAAAGTCTGGTTTTTTTCACTGAAAAAACTCTTATCGACAAGCCTGAGCTGTAATTCTGCAAACTTTTCTCTGCTTGAGTAATCTTATGAAGCTCAATGGGGCTACACAAATGCATAATCACATAATTGAAAACACAGTTTTAAGTATAGTTGAGCATTTAGTACACAAAGAAAACAGACGTTCAGATAAAATAAGAAAGTAAACCCCTTGTGTCAAATCTGCAATGGATTTCTCAGAAAGGCACACTTGGAGAATTTGTGTAGTTATCTTTATGCCTTTCACAAGAAATGTACCTGTCACTGTCCTCCAGACAAAAAATATACGTGAAATCCACAAAGTTATATGAGATTTAGAGCTGCGTTTTCTTAGTCATGCTTTAAGTAACTTTAGTGTTTAAGATTTGGAAAATGGAGTCCCTCTCACCTGACAAACTGTGGTATTGCCAAGGCAAGTAACTTCATATGCTTTCCAACAATGTTGTTTTAATCTATTTTAGGTAGTAATATTACTGTAACTGTAATGATCTGGGACTAAAGGTGAAGCAATATTTATAGGCAGGGATAGTATCTTTTTTGGGTTCTTTTTAATATATAATTGGAAGGATGCAAAAACTTTCTGATCATAGAAGATGATAGACACAGGTTTTGTAATTTAAACCTGAAGAAGAGTTAACGTGTGCAGGGCTGCTTGAAGAAATCAGAAGACCAACCTTTTTACTCAACCTGTTTTAAATTGGATCTGTAGATATCATCTTCAGGAATCAGGTGCAACTCCTACCTATTCAGCCCTTGATTTCTCTGTTTGCATCCATTACTAGTGTGGATACTAACTACATGGCAGTATTTCTGAGTATTAGAAGGACAACTGAAAGACTGCCAGTTGAATTCACGTTCACAGGTGTGATTGCTGTGGGTAAGCAGCTTTCGGTCAATGCTACCCGAGACCAGCTGGCAAAGGTAGGATTCCCTTAATTTTAATGCCCTTGCTTTTATTGGTTTCTGAAATGGCTTTTCCTAGTTGTGATGTAATTCCTCTTCTGTATTTGGAAAATCATATACTACTAAGAACAAAATGAATGATTGCGACTTTTTTTCTAAGGAAGACAGGGTTGAGCTTTGTGGATCTTATACTAAGAAGAATTTTTTGTCCTTTTTATGAAATTTTAATAAATCAGTGAGCAGATGAAACTCATGGGAGTCACTCATAACTTGCAAATTTCTGTCTGACAGTTCCTTGCTTGAATAAATGTTAATGATTTTTTTTGTAATTTGATTAATTCTTGAAGATGACTCCTAATTTTCATCAAGGAAGGAAGAATGCATACATACCACTGATCTAATGGAGGTAGGTAAATTCTAATTGTTTGCCTGTGTTGTCCCCAGAAATTAATGTTTTAAAAAATTATTCTGATCATCCAACTAAATAACGAAAAGAAATGGAGGCTGGCAAAATTAACGTACTCACTGATAAATTGTCAAGCAGGGTCTATCCATTTTCTCCCAAGATGATAGTGAATTTCACAGTTAACTTCTCTGCTTTCACTAAAGCTGGGGAGAAGAAGAATGGATTAAAAAACAAGAATCAAAAGTTCTCATTAAAATGGAAATATTTCATAAAGAAGAAAGGTTTTTTTAAAAATCAGTTCCATATGTAGTTCTTTTGTTTATGTGCTATAATTCTTTAAACTCATATTTTTCTATTGTCATTGACTAAACCTGTGGTAAAGAAGTAATTCTGAGTGCTAAGTATATATTGCAGAAATAAAATAAAGTGGCAGAAAGTATTCCAAGTCAGATATAGTATTTTGAATCATTATTTATTCTGAATATTCTCTCTTGAGCTTTAAAGAAAAATGCTTGAAGTGGTAGAGAACAGATTAAGGATATATATTCTTTTCAGTTTTGTTAGCAAGGTGTTGACAGCCTCCTACTACCTAAAGGGGGCCTACAAGAAAGCTGTAGAGGAAGTTTTTAGAAGGGGATGTAGTGACAAGACAAAGGGTGATGGCTTTAAACTGAAAGAAGGCGGGTTTAGATTAAAGAAAAAAGTTCTTCAGTGTGAGAGTGGTGAAGCACTGTAGCAGGTTTCCCAGACAAGCTGTGGATGCTCCGTCCCTGGAATTGTTCAAGGCCAGGTTGGATGAGGCTTTGAGCAACCTGGTCTAGTGGAAGGTGTCCCTGCTTATGGCAGGGGAGTTGGAACTACATGACTTTTAAGACCCTTTCCAACCCAAACTATTCTCTGATTTTTCACAGGCAAAAAATAATTGGGAAGAACATTAGTTTTTTTAATGTAAAGTGTAATGACATCAGTATCCACCAAGACATTCAATAGGTCCCAGATTATTGACTTTAGATCATAATCTGCATTACAATTGCAGCTGTACTCAGTTCTTTAATGAAACCAGCCACTTTAATGGCAGAAAACCTACACTCAAGTAAATGATGACTGAAGTGTCTGCTAGCTTTTTCTTTAAACTGTGATTTCAGTTTTAATTTTTAAAAACTTATTATATGGAAGATTAAAGCACAGTTTTCAGCGTATCATTTAAATCAGTCATGACTAAGTTGATACCAGTGGGCAATGTGTTTGAATATTTCATCACAAAGTGATGGAGCATCTTATCTTGCTTGTTAGAGTGCTTTTACTCACCAGTCCATTCTGCTCTCTTATTTGACATGACCTGAATAAAGAATGACCAAAAAGTTCAGCAAGGACAGAATAAAAAAGCTATATCAATAGAGGGAAAAATGTATTTAAAGTCCTGATGATATTATTGCCTTAATTCAGTCAGTGCTATGGAAATAGTTTTCTGAGTTATTCAAAGCCATGTAATGATGTTTGGCTTGCACAAATATAATTTAGTAAAGCAAAGCAAATATTTCTTCTTGTAAACAGAAACTAAATATAGTTAAAATTGATTTTTTCCCTGTAAATATGGAGCTCACTCTTCAACTTAAAATATATTTTTTTTTTGCACTCCAATATCTTGTCAGACTAGGGGAGCAACTTTCCTTTCTTCATGATTCTCTTGAGATCAAAAACTGTTTGGTAAACCTTAAAGACATTCAGAAATGTAAGCTTTTTTCTCTAAGTACTATAAATCAGCTAGAACACCGTTTTGTCTATAGGCCATTAGAATCAGTACAACAGTCTTACTCCCTGACTTACTGCACTACTGAAATGTTTAGACTGTTCCTTGGGACAGCCTCAACAAGGTGAAATTATCTGTTGACAGTGCATCCTCTGCCTGACATGCTTTTTGTACTGGCAGTGTCCCTTCCAAGGGACACTCTTTGCTACACCTTGATACTCGTTCTGTGAGACTCTAAAGCCCAGGTCAGCTTTATGTGACAATGGCTTTTATCAGCTCAGTGAAAACTCTGCAGAGTTCAGATTTCCCTTTCAACTTTCAGATCTGTAGAACAGAAATCACAAAAAATTCTCTGTAGTGTGTCAGTACCTGCCAAGAGTCAGGAGCTCTCTGGGTGTAGAAATAGCAGCTGGGAATCCGAGAGGGAATACCTAGTTGTGGCTGGGAGTACCTGTACTGTCTGCAGCTGTTTATGTTAAATCAGAATTTCTTTTGTGTGTCACATATATCTCAACAGTGGCTGGTAAGAAGATTGACAGATCCCACATCAAACAGAAAATCAATGCAATTGTTCAGTTGGGACTTTGTGACCTGTTTTTCAGACGTCAGAGGAGATGGCATCCAAAGGAACTTCCCTTTGTCCTGCACAGAAGTCACCCTGTTGACTCACTTTGCTGGGCAAGGGAGAGATAGAATCTAACACATCACCCTTAGCAGCCATACAGAAAAGGAGTAGATGCTGAAATGTTTTACTGCCTTATGTTGTCACAGTCTGTCATCAGTGGATTTTGCTCTCTTAACTGGTGATGTATTCATATAATGCTGTTATGATTCAATTATTGTTAAGGTTCTTTGGAAATTTCTCTACCCAAAATTAAGGTGCAAACAGGACCATATGCCAGTGACAATAATATGGGTTTTATTGTATAGTGAATATGAGAGAAAGAGAAAAGAAACGGAGAAAGAAAGAAATAGAAGATAGGAGGGGGGACAGAGAGTGACAGAGACAATGAAAAGAATATCACTGCTCTGGTGGGTCCCACTGGTGCCTCGACGATCCTCTTCAGCAGGTCTTCCTGGTGGTGAAGATCTCCCAAAAAGCATAGAATCTGATGGGTATATATGCCCTGGCTAGGTAGGAATGTCCAGGCATGTCCCCTGGGGGAGGGGGGCAGTCCCTTACAGCCAACTCTGGGTCTGTTGCATCCGTGCAGTCCTGTGGTGCAAAGCCTCTCTCGTGAGATCCCGTGGATGTGGCCTGTGGGGTTGGGGTTCCACAGCTGGGCCGGTTTGTGCACTCAGAGGATGGGTGTTTATTGCCCTGACCAGAGGTTACACCACGCACCCCAAACCTCCTCCTCCCCCCTCGGCTGGGGGGAGTCTGTGTAAACCTGGCTTCGGTGAGCTGTGCTCTCCCCCCACCCCAAACTCAGCTGGGATGGCAGCTGAAGACTTTAGTCTATTGTGGATGCATGCCTTTCCCTCAGCCTGAGGTGATTGAACAATAGGTTTCTTTTTATCTAATCAGCAGCTCGACTTACAGTCCGAAGTTCTTCAAGAAGGTTTCTGTGACTGTAGCTTCTTCAAAACTTTATATCAATGTTTGAGGCATGAGCTATTTCCAGTCTCTTACAAATGCCTAGAAGCCACAAAGAAAGAAAACGAAGAGAATATGTTGCTTGTCAGCCTGCAATTTTTCTGTATTGGCATTTCACCATAGATCTTTCATCAGATGCATTCAGTTTGGAAAACTAATCTATTTATCTTTGTGTTCACTCACAAAATATGTAGCAATAAATAGTATGAAACAGTTCTAGGTTTATACTTCTGCTTACAATATTATGAATATCATAGCATATTAATTCTAGTAAAGAATATTCAACATTAACCAGCATTTGTGTGACACAGTTCTCTAAGAAAAGAACAAGTAGTTCAATGAGCAGTGGCAATAAGACCTGGCTCTTGTGAAGTCATGTCTTGAGAGTGAGCACCTCTGTGGATGTGTGTTCACACTCGAACAGTACCAACAAATAGGCATGAGAGGCTGTACTTGCAGGATGATCAAAAGTGTTAATGAATCTGAGTTCAAATTTATTATTTTACATAAATTGGGAAGCTAACACAAACTGTCCTCTATTATGCCGCATATTTTCATAGAAATTAGGGGGAAGAGAAAAATTTGACACCTTTCCTCCTTGGTCACACTTGTTCTAGCTGGGTGATAGTTAAAGAACTTTTGAAGGAAACTAAGCAGACTGGTAAACATGCACTAAAGAGCACTGAAAAAGTGTTTTTTGAAATTGTGATGAAAAGGTTTCTGAGATAAACTACATATATAAAAGTGAGATACTGCAGTTGTGTAGATTAAGGACTGTTTAAATAATTCAGAAAATAGTCAAAACGAATAATTTTCTGCAAACAGAACACTTAAGAATTCACCTGACTCTTTAAGAGGGCTTTAAAGTGATAATTAAGTGTTTGAGAGGAGCTATAAGACTTGGGAGATTATCTTACACACGAAGAGAGTCCTATTTACTCTACATCAGTCAAATAAGCATAATTTTGAAATTTAAGGAAGTTATTAGAGAAAGGTGATGATTGCCAAAGCTCCTCAACATGCCATCAAGATAAATATTCGAGATATCATATAAAATAATTTGATTTCAGTGGAAAGTAGAGTGATATAGAGGAGTGGCATCTGCTGAAGCAGGTGAAGTTTGACCATGCGATGTAATGAAAATAACCGTCCAAAATTGACAATGCCATCAATTTCGGGAGTGTCCTTCCTGACTATGTTTGCATGGCATAATACAGCTGCAGAGAGAGGCTACAGTTGGACTTGAGCGTCCTGTCAAGGACTGTGAAGGCAATATAGCTGTGTTAGTGTGGCACTTCCAAGGTTAATGGGCACTTCTCAGCACAGTGTAAGATTAAGTGCAGTTATAGACACACTAGTATTGCATTTTGTGTCTGTGCTGGCCACATATTTTTGCAATGCCCTGAACTGAGTTCTACAGATGAGCACCTTGGAAGAGACCTGCAGTGCCCTCAGCAGTGACTGGCTGCTGTTGCATGTGGTTATGCATGGAATCCATAGGAATAATGTGACTATTTTTTGTGAACCTACAAAAATAAAAAAAAAAAATTCTAGCATTTGCAACTAAAATTTCAAATTAATACAGAGAAGTATATTCTAACATCAATGATTTAATGAGAAATCCAATGTATTATATATTCTGTAAATATTCTGTCCCATTCTAAGCAGTATGGCATACTTCAGGACCCTATTCTAATGGCTGTTTATTTTTTAATTTAGAATTTTAAAATCTGTTTTCATATAAATTGATTTCTGAGTGTTTTGATCCGTTTTTCCAGAATGTCTAGAATTTTTGCACAGGATACAGATATGTCTGAATCCCTGCTGCTCATGATGCAAACTGGTAATGTGAAGTATGGGAGGAGATGGTGTTAAATGAAATAAAACCTGAATTTTTTATTGAAAAATGCTTTATTTCCTCATCTCTGTGCTGTTTCTGTCTGAGACAGCAACTCAACAGCTTAGATTTGACAGCCACAATTATGAAATTGGCATGCCAAAGAGAATTATTTTGTTTCAAAGAGTTAAACCCCAGTTAGTGTTAGAGCTATATTATTGCACATCTCCACAAGAAACATTGCACTTCCCCAAGGAAACACATTGGAAAAGAAATAATGAAAGAGTTAAGTTTAAAATATCTTTCAATCACAGTGATTTCTCATGGCTTTTGTATGTTTTAACAATTTCTAAGAAGCACATGAAGATTATTTTTTCCTGCACTGATTTGTAGCATAGGAAAAGGGCTTTAAGACTAATTGCCCATCAATGAGAATTTGTACATTACATGTGAATTTATCTTTTATAAAGTGAATAAACTTGGAAATTTTCCGAAACAATGTTGCACCACATAACTTACAATATAAAAAAGGTGTAGATCAGAATTTCAGAATTTAAGTAAGCTACACATGTATTGTACAATGGATCTGACAAGATCTGTGGTTAACAACATGTAGTGAGTGGTAATAGAAATAAAAACATGTTTAGTCATCTTCCTAGGCCTAATTAGGGAATGAAGAAGAGAGAAGAAAAACATAGTCTGGAATGCAATTATATGGGAAATTTAATCTTATGTCTGACTGCAAAGCCTTGTATGTTTGTATGCAGTTTGTAGGATTAAAGTTGAAGGAGAAATATTCCTGTATTCTTTATCCCTGATTCATCCTTGTTAATATTTTTTTCCCCCTCTTTTTCTTTTCTCTGCAGTTTCATGATAAAATAATTCTTCAAAAATGGACTTGGATTTAACCCTCTGTATCTGCCTCTTGCCTTCTGGATTTTGGCAGGCTTGAAAACCACAGGCAGGTATGAATTTCTCTTTGAAATTTCTCTTCTCTGTTCATATTGCCAATTCATTTGCAGGACCCTTGTGTAGCAGTTTTCATTGGTATGCATATGAACTCTTATGATGAAGTTTAAATATTTATCAGCACAAGTTATCTAGGTGTAATGGTAGAACTTTTCCTGGTATTTCTTTCACGTAGAGAAGGAAGCTTGGGATAATATACTGGTATATCAGTAGTGTTACTGTTAGGATCAAGTAGTGTTTTTTCACTGTACCCAGAAATAGACAGCAAAGATGTTTGGTAGTGACAGCCTTGGCAGTTAGGTAACCAAACAATGTGGTGTCTTCTAGTGCCATGGAGTGGTTCACTAAGTAAGTAAACATGGCGTTGCACTGTTATTGAGTGATGTTGCATTTAGATTTGTAATTGCTTTTCCCTCAACTGCTGCATGATACCTTGTTGTTGCATAATATCACCTAAATCATGCAACTACAATTGTATGATTTTATTAGGCCATTGTCCTCAGAAATCAAAGTAGCCCTAATGTATATTCATGCAGAATTTGGTTGAGTGGGAGTGCTCATGTCTTGCTAGGAGGATGGGTAACTTGGTGATTTTCTCACGCATCCAAAATAGTAAGGCAACATATACAAATTTAGGGAGACCAGCAGTCAATTCCCTTTCCATTCCATCCTTGTTGCGTTTTTTTCTTTTAATTTTTTCTCAATCAGTGAAACATTGTTTCAGCTGTTAGCAGGTGATGGAACGAAATCAGAATCCTGCTGAATAAAAACAAAAATGCAACATTGGAATAAGAAACCAGAAAACTTAAGGTAATGAAAAATCAAAAAACATGAGCCAGGGAGACTTAACAAGCTATCACAATGATAGGGTTTAGGTCAGTGTAATCTGTAAATAGCAATCTCAAAGTAAATTTTATGTCAGTTTGAAAAATCATATATTTCAAAAAAATTTCTACAGTTGATGCTGATTATCATTCTGTGACAGTACTGGGGTAAAAAAAGTCAGAAAAATTATATCAAAACCTTCTACTTTTATGTTAAGGGTAGATTCTGATATCATCTATGACAGGTCATGCTGGGACTAAGTGTATTGAAGTAAATGCCATGAGGTATTTTCAAACAGATGCTTTTACATCAGAATAAGACTTGCTGTTCAAAATTCTCTTTGCAGTAAGAGAGAGTAAGGTGGCTTAAACACTGATACTGAATTTGTGGTGTAACAATCTTATATATAGTTTTAGACTCTTAAGATCAGCAAGTTACAAATACATCATTCCAAAGGGAATTATGTATGGTGGTGATTGAAACCACTGTAGCCCTCTAACAAATCAAAATGGTTAGGTTGTTCTTGTTCTGTATATATGGGGATCCCCTACAAGTCAGCTTCATTCCATAGAACCAAGTTGTGAGGCAATTAATACATATGCATTCAAACTGACTAATGATATCACTCTAACTAAAGTAGAACTTCTGTAAAAGCATCATCATCCCCATAGTCCTCTTGTTTCATTTACTTGGAGACGATCGTGTAACAAACATGATTTTCTAAAGCAAAACAAATTAAAAACCCTCAATGCTCAAACTACTATTTAGAAAGAAAAAAACCTCAAAAAGCCCTGCATTAAACCACCACTCTCTGTTCATAAAAAGCTGAGAAGGTTGAAAAAAAGTAAGTTAAGGACATTCAGTGTTACACTCCCAGGCTGGTGGTAACACTTTATGACTTCCCTGTAATGCGTACAACAGACTACAGCAGCTTTTGTGTTGAGTTACTAGCACATTGTAATCATTCTGATGAAAGACTGAGAAAATGTAATGGCATTTAATCTTTGACTTGCACTGGACTCTGGAACAGATCCATTTTTACTAATTCTACATTGCCTATGCTTGCAAACTGGGAAAAATGCAGTAGCAGACTAAAAGCACAGCAAACAGCTTGATGAAATTGTCCTCTCAGTGCAGAATAGTGCCAATGCAAATGTGGTTATTATGCATACAGTCATCACTACTGCCTTCCTTTTCCTTTGTTCTTATTCTTTCTTTTTCTTTCTGCTAAAAATTATCCATTTGACAACTTCTTTATTTCCAAGTTGGAACTCTACATCTCTGTCACAGTTTAAATATTTAAAAATTGACCTGGTGTTTCTATAAATTAAAAAAAAGACAGAACCAAAAATCATTCCACCAAAGCCCTATGAATCTGATCTATATGCCTGGGTAAATTCTGAAATGTAATCAAGTCCTAAATTCTCTACGATTGCATCATACAAGCCCCTTGGTTTCATGTGGGAGCCTAGAAACTTTAACGTGTGGGCTCTGAAGACTTCATAAAATACCAGCAGAATGTGACGGAGATTCACCTTCAAGGTGTCTGAATTTTTAATCCATCTTCAGGTTTAGGAGGAACAACAACCTACTTGCCTTAGTAAGAATATTTATTTGGCTAAAACTGGGCACACTGGGAAAGCTTTATTAAAGACAGAGCTGCAATTTACATGTGGAATCCATTATTGTGGCACAATACCTATTTACTGTTTGAGGTCATCACACAATTCTAAAAAACAAAGCAATATAAATAAAATCTTTAGAGCTTAATGGGTAATGTAACATCTAATGTACTGACTGTTGTCACAGGGTAATGCTATAAATCTTTATACTTCAATTTAATTTAGGACACAGAAGAAATCCATTTACAAGCTTTTAAGCTGTGTTAGGATGTTGGTTGCACTTGCTTGGTGATTTCCTTAGGATTTACCACAGTGACCTGAGTTATAGAAATACTATTTCGAGTTAAGGAAAAAACTGACCTGGGTTCAAGCTAAGAACAAATGTTCTGACAACTCAAGCTTAACTCATCTGTCAGTACCTCTGAGTTCTTTCCAAGAAACAAAACATTGTTTTTTACTGTTACGTTGGTTCTTAATCTTCAATAGATACCGGTATACTGGGAGTAGGAGAAAGAAGCTAGAGGAAGAACAGGGAAAAAAACCCCTAAATGAGAGAACAACTAGCAAAATGGAATCTGAACTTTGAGTAATGGAAACAGGCAGCTTCCTGAATGGAAATTCTATACAAGAAACAGTTCTGTCTACATGGAAATCAAAATGCTGTTGACAATAGTGGCTTCATACTTTAAGTATGATAGGACAGGTATAGTGAACAATTATTGCTATTTGGATTAGATAAGAAATAGCAAATTTACTTTAAGGAAATTGTCAAAAGGTCTGGTGCAGTTAGAAGCTGTTCTCTAGCAAATCAAATAGAAAAAGATGACAGGTGGTTTGCCATAGTTGAGAAACTTAAGAAATAGCTACCCTTTTCACTGCACATATGAATAGATTACAAAATGCAATTTACTTCAGACTGGTAACTAGGGGAGGGTGCACAACCAGTCTTCCTAGCAGAAAAAGACATGTGTCTTACCCATCATTCATTGTGGACTAACAGTGTTTTGTCACATTGCACAAAATCCGAGCACCCTTATTTTCCAAAAGTAGGATCACTTCCAGAGGCTTTGTTTTGGCTCTGTACTTTTTCATGTATCCTACCAATATTACTTGCTATCTCTGAGATACTGCATAAATATTAATTAATTATTCCTTGCCATAAATGTGTGATACAGATTATTATTTTAAACATTACCAACACCATCATTTATGCTAAGGGTAAAATTGAAAATTAGAGACTTTTAAAGGCAAAAATAACATTTTTGTTCTTTCTGCTTGAATTATTTTCTGTGGACCGGTTTGGTTTAAACAGCAAATGGTAAAATGCCCATTTCTCTTTGTAAGAGATCTGCAAGGGATAAGTATAATCTGAAAATGTGAAGAACATCAAGACCTTATTTCCCACTTCCTGATGGCTCATGACATTATCAGGCAGGTTATTACTATATGAAGAAGGCATTGTTTGTGTCAGAAGCAGGGCTTTGTAACAAGCAGTCACAGCCAACATGAAAGGTTCATTTAATATCTTGGAAGTGATGGCCAGCTTTTGGAAATGAAGCCCATAAAACTCCTGGGGACATTAGGAATTTGTTACCAACCCTCCCAAGCTGCATCAACAATTCCACTGAGTCCTGGTGGAGAATGGTACTCAGATTTTTAGCTCAGTTACTTTTTCCTGCTACTACGAGTCTAGGGCACAAAATTAGTACATCTGACAAACTTAAAATGAAAAGAACCTTTGCAGAAGACAAATGATTAATTTATAATTGGAAATACAGGGACCAAAAATTGCAGTTGAAGATCTGTATTTACTCACCCACAGATGAAATACAAGCAGTTTACTCTGAAATGATTGTTCACTATTGGAATTTTAAATGTTCTTGTTTGCTTGGGAGGATTTTAGGGGAATTTTTAACAGACTTTGAATAGTTGACAATCCAGAAAACGTCAATTTTTTTTTACAATTCTTATATCGGGAATTACCTCAATGCACTGAATGCTCTGCTCTACATAGCTTGTTTGGTTTGTTTAATTGTAAAGAGGAGGAAATATTTTGGTTGCTCTGGAGCTGTCTAACAGAAATGAAAGATGGAAAAGGCATATTAGGTCACCTTGAGGGCAAATTCACAGGTGCTGGAAGCTGGTATAATTGCACTGACGTCAATTCCCATTCTTTTCACTTGGAACTGCAGATGCTCAGCACCCCTGAAATCCCTGACGTGTATTCAGATTGTTCTTTTTATTACAACACAGTTTTTAATGCATAGTCCCCTACATTTTTGCTCATTAATGTGGTGATGTATTGACTAACATAAACATTCTGGTACTACTGTATGTTTTCACCTTTAGCATGTTTAGCAGATTTAGTCTTTGGCAACTAAATGCAAGTAGAATGATACTTGTACCTTTTATACCAGAAAGCCAGGAGTCAAACCAGCAGAATCTGCTAATGCATTTACAGAGGTGTAAATTACCAACATGGCTTCAAGTCTTTAAGTGTTTTGATTGTGAGGGGATGAAGTGAAAATGTGGCACAAAAGAAAAATGCTTTGCAGAAACCATCAATAAGTAATGACTATTTAAACAAAAATTCCAGTTCTTTTGGATTAATTTCCACCAAGATATACTTCAAAGAATGTTATAAGCAGAAAGTTTAATAATAAGTGTTGACAGATATATATTATATATGGAAATTATAATTTAAATATAATTAATAAATTATAAATTAATCTATTTACCATTTTTTCCAATTGTTCTAATTTTTTCACTTTTCTGAATTGTCATCTACAGGATTTATGAAAGGGGAGCATGGGGTAGAATTAAGCAGTCAGAAAGGGATATTTTAGAAAATGTTAAATGTATTTTAAATAACTAGCAAGTGGGATAGTTTCTGGGTTAGAGTTGCTGCTTAGAATCATAGCACAGCAGTAACTTAGACAGTGAGATGGAGAAATCGCTTACACTTGTATCTCCTCTGAGTTGCAAGGAAAAATGTGGTTACTATAGCAACTGCCACATTACACTTATGCAGTCTCTGGAATAGATTAAATTGCTGAAAACCTCAAGGTTTTGCTTGACTCTGTTGAGAACTGCAGCTAAATGTGCTGAAGTTACTTAATCAAAGGTATGTTAGTGTGCATATTCTTGCCTGTTACTGACTGAAACTTTGGCTTGTTACTTTAGATTTTTTTTTTTTT